>JARHVA010000496.1:1640000-1655000 GCA_037957365.1 Torreya grandis
GTCTTGATTTAATAAATATTACAAAATCACATTTCAATATTGGGTTATGGTTTACTTATTTGCACTTAAAAGTTCTTAATTATTTCATTCTTTAGTTCAACTAGCTACAAAATATGGAGTTTATTTTTACTTGGGGTGTATTGTATTAGAAGATAGGAGATAAGTTTTATAAATCAAAGACATGTAACATTGTGTCGGTATACATTGAAAACATACAATTGGTTTTAGATAAATAAAAACATGTGTATGGAATATTAAATTTACTATTCATAGACCATAAAACATGCTTCGATTATAACAAACTATATGTCCTCTACTTTAGATTGCCTTCAAGTTGTAAATTTGATGGCATGCTGCATTTTGATAGAAAATATTCTCACACTTATTCACATGGTTAGAGCATGTGGACCCACACACAAATATGTGTAACTCTTTGGAAACATACAAACAAATTGTTACTAATTAATCTTGATCTTTTGTGCTCCAATCCAACCTATAATAGACAAAATAAAATTTATTAAGTTGTGTTGTTTTAGATTATATTCACTATATAAAATTATAGCTAAGCATGTTTTTTTTATTTAATAACCTATAAAACATGTGATTTTAAATATAGAATTAATTATAAATAATCATCATATTATTAATGTATTCTATAATTTGTTAAAATATCTATGAAATAAATAACTTTCAATCACATATTTTTTTTGGGGTATAATAACAAATTTATTTTATACAATAGTGAAATACATAAATGATTTATAAAATTTTGATTGATTTTTATTAAAATGGATGACACTACTCTTGGATATTCAAAAAAGTTGTTGATGAGATTACTCTTTGACATTTTTAAGGAGTAGATCTCAATGGTTTTGAATTTAAAACATTTATTTTTTATATTTCCTATAATAGTTATTTAAATGAAGAAAATTAATTAATGTAGGAATTATGGATGATGGATTTATTTGGCATGAATTCTCTACGCTGATTTTTAAAAAATACATGTGTGATAATTTCACCAATGTAATAAATATTGCATAGATGTTTGTGATATTTTTTTGTCCTTATATTTTTCATGATATGTTCACACTAAACATTACATGGATATTAAATTTTGGGTTTTTCAAATCAGCAATGAATAATTCATTTAAATTGATTTGTTTTACACTATTAAGGTATTTTCTTGGCTTTAAGGTAAAATATGAATAAGTGAAATTCAACATCCCAAGCCACATATTTTCAGGATGTTGATGATGGAATTTTTATATCCTAAGACAAGTATGAAAATGAAAGTCTAGAAACATTTATAAAGTTTAATAGCATACCAACTACAATACATATAGAATTAGGTTTGAATTTAATCAAAGAAGAATGAAACTTGAGAATATTTTCAGTAAGGAATTAACAATAAAAATAAATTATTTAATGTTTAAGTGATAATTTGGGTGTCATAAATAAAACAATAGTAGCTCCAAATTATTTTTTCATGTAGCTTTAGACTATATATTCCCATCTCAAGACTAACATATCCAACTCTGGACTCACATAGTGATTTATAGACTCACACTACGAGCTCTAAACTTAACAAAAATAATGAAATAATAGAAGAAAAAATAAAAAGAGAGAAACTTAGAATAGGATATGGATATTGGGAGAATAGATCATCAATATATATATATATATATATATATATATATATATAGATATATATATATATATATATATATATATATATATATATATATATATATATAATTTTCCTTGTGTGTATTGATTATGTTTCATTTATAATACAATTGGGTGTTTGAAATGAAGCATCAACTATACATATAGAGTAATTATCCATGCATATATATTTTATATAAATCCAACTTTATATTTTCACAACCAACTATAGACTATACTCAAGTAGATTTAAACTCACAAAATCAGATTTGGACTATATATAAGTAGCTCCAGACTCACATAGCCAAATTGAGACTATATATAACTGATTCCAAACTATAAAAACATGTAGCTATAGAATATATTCATAATTAGATAAAGGTTTTTTGAACACATTAACAACGTTAAGTGTAATTGAGGAATATCCATACTACCTTCATGGGTCTAGACTAGTTTAATAGAGTTATAACATAAGATAGTGAAGTAAAATAAAAATAAAGAAAAATAGAACAACCTAAAACAAAGTATGGAGATTAAGAGAATAGAAAAACAAAATTTTAGTTGTGAAAATAATTTTTTTGAATAGACTATGTTTATAACTGTAGATACATAAATTAACATTTAACATAAAATAATGCACTTATGACCACTCCTTTACAAACTTAGATCTGGACATATCTTAGGGCACTTTTGATCACTTTTAACCACCTTGAACATGGATTTATCAATATTATAAGCTAATTTATGAGCCCAAAATATACTTATCCATCATTTTATCATCCTCAACCATAATTTATGCCATGACATACCCCTAGAAACATTGTTTTTCCTCATTACATAGCATGCCTTGTTGGACAAGAGTGCCTCACTCTATTGTCCAATCCCCCTCTCTTGTCTTCCTACCAAATAATGGCTAATTTGAAACATTAAAACTTATTGAAAGGTCATTCTATATCCCTAACAATCCCCATTAAAATTAATTTAAAATGTATGACTATATAAACACATTTCAAACCATTTTGTATAGGAGGGATTCCACACAAAAAATCACCAATATTTTAATTGCACATTGAGGGAAAATTACCTATTTATAACAATTTTAATTACATAAAACCCTAGGATCCTAGAGATAAAGTTTGAATATATATCCAAGTTCACAATTCATGATTAGGGCACATAGTCACACTAGTATTACACTAGCATCTAGCACATTACACTAGTAATTGACACACCATCGTAGCATGTAAGAACTACATGAAGTTTGATCCCTCTTCTGAGTATCAATATGTAGGTAGTGTTCAACACATGGGATGTTTAGGTCATACCCAAATTTAACCACTAATACCTTTTTCTTCCATTAATATATATTGGTATTCACATGTTAAGGAGTCAAGGTTTTGAAGGAAAAATAGTCACACATTGGTCTCCATAGCTGATTGGAAGCTCTTACACAAGACACATACCTTATAAACAAAGGTGAATTGAACATAAAAACATTTAATCCTCACTATAGTTTACACAAGGCTACCTAAAAAAAGGAAAATAATGCCTTAATCTCATGTCCATCATAGGGCACTATTTTTTAGGGTTCATTTTAGCTACAAATTTAGTTTCACTATCACCAAACCCAACCACCCTAAAAGTTTCATCTCTTGAATTCCTCTGTAACACTATTTTATATATAAGTTTATGTTTTCATTTTCATTTTGATATATTTAGTAAGTTTACAAATTTATTTAGTTTTAAATTAGTGAATACTTGATATTGTAGTATTATTATTCCTAATTTTACATAGTAGTTTATCACTTAAGGAAATATACATATTTTTGGGTTCTCTCAAGTTTGATAAAACATATTGGTGAAATGGTTATTATTGAATATTACAAACACTATCTTACCATTAGGGTTTCCTTATATATTTTCACTTCTATTAGGGTTTCAAATTTATAATTTTCTAATTTCTCTATTCATCAAAGTTTATGGGTGTTATTTACATATTTATTGCCTATTATTTGTATAATTTTTCACATGTATGTAATCCCATTGATAAATAATGTTAGTAAAAATACATAATCTATCATTCCACCACTTATTTTTGAACCATTCTATAGATATTATTATTTTATGGCTCAAATTGAGTTACCATTGGTTACTAATAGAATCCAAATAGTTTATATGGTTCCTTTTGTTCCTCTTACACCTAGACCCTCCAATTACCTTAACTCATATCCCATAGCTACTATTCACCAAAGGATTATAGTAGACCCTGTGGTTTGAGATTTTCTCACTATATGAGGTCGAGAACCTCCTTATCCAAGATAGGAGGAACACATTCATACAATTCCTCCTCACCCCCAACCTAATCCAATGGGACCAACAAATCAATATAGAGCATATCATCTTTTTGAGAAAATAAGGAATACACCAACTAATATTTACATGCTATAATTACTTCAAAAGTATATTAATTTTAAATATATTCTTTACCAAGCATTAAATAATACATTTATATCTCATGACAAATAACCTTCTTACTTTTCAACTATTGTAAATATTTCGAAAGATATTTAGGACGTTATTTATTTTTAAAATGATGATTTTATTTTACAATCAACCATTGATCATAATATAATATTATTTGTAAAAGATCAAAATAATACTACAATAATCAAAAGGGTTCTAATTGATAATGGTTCAGTGCTTAATATTTTCAATCTTACATTTCAACAAATAATGGGCATAAACATGGAATCCCTTTAAAAGAGATATAAGAATATCAAAGGATTTGATGATGTGTCATGACAATATTTGGGTTCTATCACATTAGATATTACATTAGGACTAAAACCTTTATCTACATAGTTCCAAGTAATCCCCAATAATTTGAATTACATTTTTTTAGTAGGTAGGCCATGGAGGTTGTACCTTATACCTTACACACATGTGTCAAGTTCCTACATCATGCATATTTGTATACTTTTCTAGATGGTAATTAACCTTTTATATATTTTAATATTAAAGAATCTAATAACCAAAGTTCATCTCCATTGGGGGCACCCAAACCTACTATAGTTCTACAACCATAGACTATTCCCATAGAGAAATGCACATGTCACTCTATAAATGTCACCAACCAAGGTGGAAAATGAGGAACATGTGAAACAACTACCTTTATTGATAAATTCAGAGGACCAAAAATAATTTTTATACAAAATTTTGATACTAATTTTGAAGTTACTTTAAAAAATGACACAAATACAATACCAATGAACATTGATTATTATTTTTCTAGTTTGAATTTTACACTAGTTGGCCTAGGGGGATACAAATATGATTTGAAAGACATAATACACATACATATAGATACATATAAAGTAATCATTGACAATACAAAGGATAAAATATTTATTTCTAGATAGACACTACTCCACATACATTTTCACCACCTTTCATAGAATTATTAAATAATAGTGCATCCATGGGCTTTGAGCCAGTTATTAGATTAAAATAAAATATTAGACAAGATAGACCACATGTGATGTTACAGATTTTACTTTATATGGAATTAATGGCTTTGCCAACAATATTCCATATATCCACTAGTTGATTTTCAAATCAAGAGGACAATCCCTTTTGCCATTTTCATAGAATCATAAGACATGTTATAGATACATGTTTAGCATTACAAAATAAAATCCATAAGTATAAGCATAAAGGCACTAAATATATTATACAACCTACACCTCACTAACTGAGTCTCTTAAACAAAATCATACTTATAAAAACCACAAGAATTTAATAAGTAATTCTTTGACTATTTAGACTTTCATTGAGGATCAATATAGTTAGAATATAATAATTGATGAGGACATAGATCCAAATACATGTACACTTGAATTCATTTAGCATATAGGGCATGATAATGATGATGTAAAGAATGTTATATTTTTCCAAGATTCCATAGGCCACATTAAAGTACTTGTTGTATGTGGTCCCAATGTGGTGAATACATTATTATTTTTTATGAACATAGGAACTTAGATAGAAGCTATTTTTTTAAAAACATGGTTACATAAAATAAAAGACATAGTGGATAGATTAAAACTATGTCTTACATTATAATTTGAAAAGAGCATAATCTATACTCTCCATGATGGTTTTGATGATAATCAAAAATTAAAAAATGAGACACAAAGATATAGTTTGGTATATCCTAGGATGGCATGGGAGGCCTCTTACACAATAAATAATCACATTATATGGATGAAAAAGATTCATAACAACACCAAAGATAATAATATAGTTATAAATGATAAGTGGTATGATGACGACAATGATGATGACTTATGTAAATTTCACTGGATATAGTATCCAACACTCAATGATCTACCACCATATCCACCCTTTGATTATACACATACTTTTCATATGTTATTTTATTTATATATTATCATATTCTTCATACATATATATGTAACAAAAAAATACCAAAACAATAAAATATTTTGGAAAATACCAAAAATTAGGGCCTATGCATGTTTATATGTACTTTTTCATATATCAATTCATTTGTGCATAGTTATTATATTTTATAGGAAAATTTATATATATAAAATTCACCAATTTATGTGAGTGACTACATATTACACACAACACTATTTCAAGACTCAGTTGTAAGTAATATGACTATTACAGAGTCAAAAATTGTAATCAAACAACTCCCTATTAGATAAGAGCACCCTGCTCTATTGTCCTTCACCTTACTATTATCCCAGTGAGCTTATAATATATATATTTAGTTCCAAACTACACACAAGATTTGTATAACATGTACATTCATTATCTAGCTCACTAGAGGCATCCTATTGATAGGTTTTAAACTTTGGCTACCTTATCTTACTCACAACTTAGTCATTTACATATAATTAAATATTTTGATATTTCTCACTCACTACCATCTTGATATACTAGTGGTTATCTCAATTACTAAATCTAATTATGTTACAACTTAGATTTTTTTGATCAATCACATATCATCATGCATTCTTTCCATGTTACTTTTCTAGCTTTATGTCTTGTGTGTATTGTCTCTTTGCCATTGAGGAAATTTGAATGTGTCATTTTTATTTGAATCTAATCCTTAATTCTATATTTCTATAAGTGTGATTAAATATTAACATGTATTTTTATGTGTTTTCTATGCATATGTGGATATTTTAACATGTCCTTGTGTATGGATCTAAGCCTTATTACTTGCTTATGCATGTGAGGACATTTGAACATGTCTTTATGTGTGATTCTATTAAATTGAGTGAAATTTGAACATGTCCATTGTATGTATACCCTTGGCCTTATATTGTGTGATTTATTTACTTTACATGTAATCTTTGATTGTGTGCATCATTTCC
Organism: Torreya grandis; assembly: GCA_037957365.1. Taxonomy (NCBI): domain Eukaryota; kingdom Viridiplantae; phylum Streptophyta; class Pinopsida; order Cupressales; family Taxaceae; genus Torreya; species Torreya grandis. The sequence goes on from JARHVA010000496.1 coordinate 1,647,074, forward strand.
CTGACACTTTGCTTTATTTTTCCTTAGTTTTTTGATGCCATGATGGACATCATGCATTCACCCAACCCTTCCAATTTCATAATGGATATCATGAATTCTTACTTAAGTAAATCTAGTGTTTCATATTCATTTTGATCACTTATATGTGTGATTAAATCCTAACATCTATCTAAACACTATTGTTATGAATTCATATTCCTACATGCATATCACATTAATAATTACTATGCCCAAATTATTTATATGATGATGCCATGCTTCTCCATGTTATCACTATTACCTAAATTTACATCCTTTGTCATAAAAATGTATCACATAATTTTTATTTTGAGTTAATTTATTTTCTAGTCTCAACAACTCACCTCAAAAGAGGGGGTGTTCATTGAGGTTTGTCTTAGAGACTAGACCTCCCAGATCAACACAAAGAAAAAATTTGGTAGTTATTACATAGTTAACACAATTTTAATCTCATAAAATGTAAATAAAGTAGTTTTGGATAAGATTTCTTTATTTTGAAAGAGATAAATGCTCTCATATCCTTCCCACCATTATTGTTTGAATACCTGAAAAACATGCATTTCCATAATTTATAAAAATCTCAAATTATCTGGGATAATATGCAACAATTTTATAGTATTAGTTTATAGAATTACTTAGTTTTATCTCAGATTTTCTCAATTTTTGGGTGTCATGTGTAACATGTTGTTCAAGGATAACAATAGGTTTTCTCATAATAATAGTTTTTATTATTTAGTGTTAGAATGTATATACACTAGATATAAATTTTGAGGCATGTGTGTGGAACATGGCTTCTAATTGCTTATTTTTTCACCAATTTCATAGATGAAATGGAAAATACATGTCATTATCCACACTATATACACTAGGACCAGATTATACTCAATTTTTACACCAGTTTTGTATGATTTTTTCACAATAATTGAACCCCATTCTGTCTACAGTGGTTGGTTCACTATTTGTACCATTTTTTTCACCATAAAATTTAATTGGGATTCATACATGGATTCCAAATTAATTCACTACTTTAGGTATGTGATGATAGAGTCAAATATGCCTTGAGTTATTAATCATACATCGATATTAATGAGGATTAGGGAATGAATAATCAAATCTAATATATTCAATGTAAATAAATTTTCCAAACATCCTACCCTCTATAGTCACTAGTTTTGGATGAGTTTTTATATTGGAAAAACATAAAAGCCCGCATACCTAATCAGGGGTATTCACTTTTTTTCATTATCTATTTTATTTTAATTTGAGTTTTTATATTCATGTTAACTATATACTAATATAACTTATGTTTCATTGCAAGTTTGTGTGGATCAAAGTTCAACATTGTGGACTGCATTCAAGACTACACCTTACAAGTAAGTTTAGGTATGATTTTTTCCATTTGCTCTAATAATTTCACTTTGATGTATTAATAGAATAAAATGGTGGAAAATGTAGACACAAATTAACATTTAAGATAAAAATGTGCAATTATGACCACTCCTTTATACACTTAGCTCTGGACCTATCCTAGGGCCCTTTTGATCATTTTCGACCACTTTCACATAAAATATTCACTCTTATACCTGATTGGTAACCCCAAAATATAATTATCCATCATTTTATCATCCAAAAACATAATTTAGGCCATGATATACCCATATCACTATTATTTTTACCCATTGTACAATAACACCCCATTAGATAGGAGTACCTCACTATGTTGTCTAATCCCCCTCTCTTGTATTCATACCAAATAACAATGACTTTGAAAAATTAAATGTTATTAAAAGGTATATGTAATTAATAATCCTCATTCAAATTAGTTTAAAATATATTATTATATAAACACATTTCAAACCATTTTACATAAGAAGGATTCCACATTGAAAATCATCAGAATTCTAATTGTGAGTTGAAAGCAAATTCCCTATTTCTTCCAATTGTGATTATATACATCCATAGTATCCTAGAGATAAAGTTTGAATACATTAAAAGGTCATAATTCATGGTTAATTTACTTAATCACACTAATATTTCACTATAATATATCACATTACACCATTTATTCATACACTAACATAACATTGGATAACTACATGAAGTTTGATCCCTCTTTAAAGTATTGGTATGTAGGAAAGACTTAACACATAGGATGTTGAAGTCATACCCAAATTAAAATTTCAAACCATTTTTATTCCATTGATTTGAATTGGTATTCACATGTAAGGATATAGGCTTTTCAAGTAAAATGTGTCACATAGTGTTCTCTACATCTGATCAAAATCTCCAACATATGACACAAAACATAAAGATGAAGATTAACAGAACCTAAAAACCTTGAATAGTTGTTATTTTTTAGATAAGTCCATACAAACATAGGGAAAATTTTCCATTCTCTCCTTTCCAACATAAGTCATTGTTGTCTAGGGCTCATTTTATCTTCAATTCCAACTTCACAATCACCAGACCTAGCAACCCTACTAGTTTTAGCTCTAGAATCCCTCTACAACATTATTTTCTATATAAGCTTATGTTTTCCTTTGTAATTGTATATATTTAGTAATTTTAGAGATTTATTTAGTTTCATATTAGTGAATGCTTGATATTATAATAATAATAATAATAATAATAATAATAATAATAATAATAATAATATTATTATTATTATTATTATTATTATTATTATTATTATTATTAATTTTGCATAGTAATTTTTCACTTAGGGTAATCTACATATTGCTAGGTTTTCGCAAATTTGATAAAATAATAACCAATAATATATATCAATATCAATGTCCCTAACAATGTTCTTAATGACATACATGTCAAAGGTACTAATGCATGTTAAAAAAAATCATTTTTCTACATGTATATAATCTTATTTTGAAGGGGTGGATCTTAATTAGGCTGACTGACAATTATACCTATAAGAGGGGGAATAATTGTTATAGTGTGTCTTCGATGGGCTTCCCAAACTTCACTTGCACTTTAACTGATCTTAATTTTATAAAATAAAGACTAACAATATAATATACATCCATAATAACATTCTTAATGCCATATTATTCAAAGGTATTGATGCGTGTTAAAAACATCATTTCTCTACATGTGTATAATATCATTTTGAAAGGGTAGATGTTAATTAGGCTAATCTAAAATTATAACTATATAAGGGAGCATAATTATTATAGTGTGTCTTTGATGGAATTCCCAAACTTCACTTGAAATTTTCAAATCCACTCCATCTAGAAACTTCCTCCCACTCACTTCAGATATCTAGACACTAATTCAATGGGAAGTGGCAGGGAAAGAGTGGAACCCATCTCTTACACAGATGTTCATGGCCAAAAAAAAATATAGAAGAAATTAAAATTGGTAGGAATCATCGAGTTCATGGAGTGAGTCATGGAGCACAATGCATAGGTTTCTCATGATTTTATTGTGGTGCATAATAAATGTAAAGTGACCTTTATAGAATCAAAATCAATGTCTCTAAGGAATACAATGGAAATGTGATCTATATGTCCTATATAGGCACCAAGGCATTCAAAAACAAAATAAAGAAGAAATATTTGATGTAATTATTCTTCTAGATGAATGACTTTATGAAGACTAATAATAAATTATTTTCATGGGTTGATCTCCCATGCTACTAGCTTGACATTTATCTTCAATTCATGTGATACATAACACTTGAAGGTAAATACACTCGTATATTTTCCCTCCACTTTTTGATATTGAATCATTTTATTGGATAAAAAAATAGTCTACTTTTCTTTCTACTTAAGTCCCTCAAAATCACTATTTTTATGCATCAAGTGAATGGATCTAACTCTATCCTCTACCAAGGGTTTATCCTTCTCCTTGTTAAGCATGTCCAAGCCCTACATAGTAGGGAGGTTCCCCATCAGGGATCCTCCTCCAAAGAAGACTCTTAGGAAGACTCCCTAATAGAGGATCCCACCTTAGGATTCCACCATCCCTCCTAATGTACCCCCCATGTCATCTTTCCAAGTCTCCTCTTGATGACCTACCCCTTAATTTGTTCATCCATAAACTTAAGTTGATCTTACTTAAAGTGGGTACCTAAATTGAGAGTGCCCATAAAGGGAAAGCCATTTTGAATGTTGATATATAAAGAAACAAATTATAGCTATATAAATTTAATTCTAAGGTTCAACAAGCAGGGATGGCCCTTGCCAAGCTCATTCAAGACAAACTCTTTGCATAGATGGGCCAAGTCCATAATTGAATATTTTATTTAATCTGACCAACCCACCTAGTCCCCTACCATTTAGTCACCTAAAGCCTTGAAATCCCCCCTCCATATTCCCCCAATCCCCCCCAAAGTGGTCTCCCTTGAAGGTAAGAAGATAAAATCAACCTTGTATGATCTTCCTTGGTGAAGCTGCTAAAGGTCCTAAGAACTACACTAAGGCAAAGGTTTCTAAGGTAAAATATAACATCCTAGTTAAGAACCTAGAGTTGACATGGAAATATTGGAACCCATCTCTTGCACAAATGTTTGTATTAAAAAAAAGTCTAGAAGAAATTAAAATGGGGAGGACTCACTGAGTTCATGGAGCGAGTTATGGATCATAATGTATAAGTTTCCCATGATTTTTTTGTGGCATATAACAAATGTAATGTGACCATTCATGGAATTAGAATCAATGTATGTAATTAATACATTGTTAAAGTGATTGATATGTCATGTGAAGGCACCAATGCATTGAAAGACCAAATGAAGAAATAAGAGCTGATGTAATGCTTCTTCTAGATGAATGAATTTGTAAATATTGATAAGAAATGCTTCCTATGGGAAGAACTCCTACATTACTAGATTGAAATTTATCTTCAATTCATAAAATACATGATGCTTGAAAATAAATACACTCTTATATTTTCCCACCACTTTTGCTGTTGAATCATTTTATTGTCTACAAAATTAGTCTACCTTTATTTCTACTTAAGTCTTTCAAAAGCACTATTTTACTACATCAAGTGAATGAATCCAACCCTATCCTCCACCAAGGGTTGATCCTTCTATTTTTCTATCATAGCCAAGCCCTATATGGTTGGGAGGTTCCCCCTCAGGGATCCTTTGAGGAGGAGGAATCCCTAGTGGAGGATCCTACCTCAGGATCCCACCATCCCTCCTAATGCACCCCTAGGTTATCCTTTCCAAGTCCCCTCTGAATGACCTACCCATTAATTTGTTCATCCCTAAACCTAATTTGATCTTACTTGAAGTGGGTACCCTAGTCGAGACTGCTCACAAAGGGAAATCCATTCTGACTAATGAGATGGAAAGAAATAAATTATAGCTAGAGAAATTTAATTCCAAGGTTCAACAAGTAGGGATGGCCCTTTCCAATCTCATTCATGATTGGAACTCTTTGCATAAATAGTTTGATTCTATGGTTTAGGATTTTGTTCATTTTACCCAACCCACCTAGTCCCTTGCCATTCAATTTCCTAAAAACTTGAGATCCCCTCTCCATATTCCCCTAAGCACCCCCCCCACCCAAAGGAGTCTCCTTTGCAAATAAAAGGACAAAAGCTACCCTATATGATCTTTCCTATGAAATACACTGAGGTTCCTAGGAACCACACTCAGACAAAGGTTTCTAAGGTAAAATAGAACATCTTGGTGAAAAATCCTAATAATGTTGAAGACCCATCAGAGGGACTTTCCTCCTAAGTTTCTCTCTAGTTTCTTATTTTTTAGGATATCAGATTAGTACTGTAGTTTTTTTCTATTTTAATTGTTCAGCCTTTTTTGGCCTATTTAAAAAAAAATTACTACACTTTGGTGGTTCCAAGATCCCTATAAATCCTATATTTTACCATATCAAATTAAATATATATATATCAATATCAATATTTTTTCTTGTGTGTATTTATTATGTTGCAATAGTTTCATTATGATATTTTATTTTCACTTAATATTTTAACATATTTATTATTAATAAGGAGATAATAATTAAAATAAAATTAAAAATCATCCCATGCTTTGAAAAAACATTAAATTGATCCAACGAATTAAAAAATTGTCAATAATTACATCAAAATAATTATTAATTTTTTTTATGTTTGCAACAAAAACATTGAATTGATTCACTAATTTAAATTAAATTCTATAATATATATGATTAACACTGTATTCTAATAACCTTCATATTGGAATCCAAGTAATATGATATCTAATACAAGAAAACACTAAATTGGAATCCAATAATAGCAATATATATTTCTTATATTTGAAACTATAAAATCTAGTAAAAGTAGTTTTGGGTTTTAATCTAGACTAGGATATGTCCATATTTGATGAAATGATGGCTATACCAAATATGTGCTTTATACCATAATGTATACACCATATGTCTTGTGACTTGATTCCTTTCACATGCCACATAATTACACACTTTTGAATGTGATCATCCATATCCTTCATTCCCATATATAATGGAAATCTTATTGACATATCATATAATTTGTTCTAAGGTGATACTTTTTGAGTTTTTGTTGATGCACTACCCCAAATTGGTAGTGCTCACCCAATCACCACTACACTTGTTACCATTTAACCTTCAACCCAATGAAGTGTATCAATCTATGTAATCTTCATTATTATTACCATTGGTATCATCGTGCTAGGTAGATAACCATTTATTCCTCATTTTATACTCATACTAATTGTTGTTTTGTTCGCTACTTTGTTAATTGTTGTCTTTAGTACAAATTTTATGTTACCTTTAAATACATCTGATGCTCTAGACTATCTTACTACACAATAATCCTCATGTCTTCTAAAAAATTATCTATCATTATCATATGAATAGTATCTTAATTTTTTTTATTTTGATTAGTCAAAATACGTATGTGTTTCAACTTCAAATAGGTTTATAATGAAGTTTCCTCATATGTTTTCAACTTCATCATATAGAATCCATTCCTCATATAACTCTTTGTATGCTTCCCTTATCATTCAAGTCTTCACACCATATATATGACTTGGTCATCCCTTCTCTAAAATATGAGGATTCACCATGTTTAGCCTATTCACAACATAATCTCATAGTATTAGTTCTTGTTATCTAGGAATTTCATTTTAGGGATTCCTTTCCCTCCATTATTCCATGTTTATTGAAGATTTTATCTAACCTAATATCCACCTAGCCTTTGAAAATATTCATTTATCATTCATTTTCCCACGTTGACATTCAAAAATCAACTATCATCATCTTTATATAAATAAATACCAATTCAATCAACTCTCCCTTTGGCTTGGAAAATTACTAAAACTCTTCCTCTAATCAAGTATACGTTAATACTAAATATTATATTATTTAGCTATTAAATGTTACTTTCCACCAAAAATCAAAAAATCATGTCTATATATCATCAATTTTTTGAACTTCATTATCCTCTCATTCATCAAACCATCCTACCTTCTTAAATACATATTCTAGTCTTGTGCATTTGTAGATAGCCATAGAAAAACTTGATCTAGATACTTGCATCAAAATATCTTATATAGGCTACTATAAATTTCCTAACCTGACCACACATGTCATATAATCAACACATCTTGATGAATTATTATAAAAATTAAAAAATAATACTCCAAATACACCTTTACATGATATATTGTGATTTAATCCACCATGCAAACCCCCCAATCCCCATAATATAAGTAGATAGGGTCCTAGTAATTACAAAAAATGTTGATGTCTTTTGAATACTTCAACTATAAAATAAACCTTAATAAATCCCACACTTAAGCAATATAAATCATGATATCATATTACTTAACCATAATATTAAACATTCAACCAAAGTATACAAGAGACATCAAGACCCTCTACAATTAAAAATATTAAATGAATTATGGGAAACATAAAAA
>JARHVA010000496.1:1660000-1665000 GCA_037957365.1 Torreya grandis
AGGCATTATTATGGCTGACATGAAAGATGGATAAGAGTTATAATATGCTCTAGGATAGGTCTAGGGATAATCTATGGATATGTAGTCTCAATTAGCACTCTTAGCACTTAAATACCACTTTTGGTTTATTACAAAGAGCATAGTCCTTAAGGATTCTAGGAAAAACTATTTATCAAAAATTTATTACTATGTGAAAATTTGATACATGAATAAAATCAAGATTTGATGTGATGAGAATATCACATTTGTTGTTGAAAAATTCAAACTTTGGCTCATAAAGCCAATAGAAAAAACATATACAAGGACCTCATAATCTAAAGGGTTAGATACTATATGATATGAATTGATCTAATGAATTAAGTTTTTAGATCCTTTCAAAAGAAATTAAATTTTTGATATCTATCTCTACATATAAATTGTAAATTTTTTGACATCCCTTTGAAAATAATATCATTTAAATCCTTATCATTCATATAATTGGCAATCAAGTCATTTACATTCATATTATCATTCATATGTAGATATGGATAATATTTTATTGATATATTAAAATGAAAAACTTTGAAGAATCTAAATAATATTCTTGATTTTTGATAGTAATATATTTGAGCCTTGTCCCTTTTCATGTCACTATATTATTTTTCATCTATATGATTACAAGTTTTATGTTTTTACTAATCATCCATTGAATTTTTTATTTATATAGTTTCTATAGATGTTATATTATTACTTTTTATCATTTATTCATATGAATTTATTGATTTTTTATCTCAATACTTCTTTCATGATTTATTTTTATTTAAAAATAAGTTATTACACTTTAAATTATTCTCAATTTTATATTTTTTGGTCATATGTTGACATGTCTCATAGAGTGTACTTATTTTAAATGATCCATATCATGAAAATATATTGATATTATTTACTAAATTTACAATATCTATATCATGCATCTATTTTTGGGAAGAAACCTTGTTTTTTATTTAAGTTGTTAAATCCTATGTTACTAATACTACAGTTCTTATATCTTAGGCCCACATGGGGAATCTCTTATTAATATTAAATGGGCCATCTCTTGTATTAATATTAAGAATTCTACCATTGTGCTATATTATGTACATTCCTCCTATTTGGGCCACAATTTTTTAATATATGCTTTGATTCTATCATAATTCCATATGGGAAACACTTTCTATAACATACATACTTCATGATTACAATAATTTTAGTTTTAATCAAAATAGGAATAAATAAAATGCAAATTAATTGGATCTAAATGTAAAAAATTTAAATATAGAATCTAAACTTACTTAAGATGATAAATATGGAAACTAAACCTAATTAATATGATAAATGTGGAAACAATCCCAAGTGTCACAAAAATAAGTTAATCAATGTAATGAAATGAAAAATGGGTAAAAAAAGTGTGCACCTTGACTAGTCTGTGAATTTGAAACTATGTTAACTATGTTTGACCTGATCCTAAATTTGTGAAACTACACTATGACATGATACACACACGTTTCTATATGGTCCTATCTTATAAACATCCAATTGTATAATACTAGTGTGATAATCATGTCTATATTTCCCTATGCCTATCTCTATAGAGTTTCATGGCCTTCTTTTTCTAATTTTTGTGTCTTACATTTTTGTAATTTTGAATTTAACTTCACTTCAAAAATATCCAAGGTATAATATGCTATATGATTGAATATTCTCCTTTACATAACTTTCAAACTAATAATAATAATAATAATAATAATAATAATAATAATAATAATAATAATAATAATAATAATAATAATGGAATTAGGTAAACAACCAAAGTATTATTGCAACTAAATATCTTACATGCTCATAATCAAAACTTCATATAGATCTATAGTGTGTGGATGGAATATGTCAAGTAAGGTTTTCAAAATCATATTTCCTATACTTTATCATGCATCTAATAAATATATATTACCCTAATTTGGCATAAGGGAACGAGACCAAGATGCATAAGTGTTGCAAGGGTGTAGTATTGTGAACAAAAAAATAAATGGAGAATCTTGGCTCTAGGCTATACCATTGGTGTGATGGATTTTATCTATATTGAATCTTCTCTCTTTTTATTATTAATTATATTCATTTATATTTATATATTGGTTTGAAAAGGCCTTGAGCTTATAGGATGATTAAGGATGACCCATGTGCATTAGATAACCTTTGAAAATTAAAATGGGAAGGGTTAAATAACAAGCTAAGGTAAAATGGTAAAAATCACACATAAAAATTAAAATTAAAACCCCATATGGTATGGACCTATCCATGATGGTCCCACACAACTAAACGTAGGTCTAGTAGATAGTTAAGACTTAATTCTCGAGGCAAGGTTCGATGACAAGTGTTAAGTAGTCAAAATGCACTAAAGTATACCTTATGGATAAGTATTGGAGTGATTTTAAGGTGTAGTGGACCAAATAGAGGCTCATGTATGGTTATTAAAATCCTATAGATTATACCATTTTTTAAATAATTTGAATGGGGAGTAAAACATAGGAATGAGCTTTTTATGCCAAATTTTATTGTCTATATAATGTTTCCACTTTGATGTGGGTATGCAGGTGAAATTCATGCATGTGTCAAAGTATACATGTAAATAATTCAAAATACACACATTTTATTATCTAGGGAAGAATTAAGGGTTTTAACTTGATCTTTTTAAGTTTTCATAAACACTTGATTATCTAGTTTATCTAAACAGTTCCAATTTTTACTTTAGTTAAATTAATTGTGATATACATGCAATTATTTTATTTTAAAAAAAATTAACATTTTAATTTTTTGAAAATTATTTCTCAAATTTTTAGTTGAAATGAATTATAGGAATGCATACACCTATTTGGTATTACCATAAAATGTAGCCACATTTTTTCCATCATTATACTTTATTTATGTTTTGAATACATAGCCCAACACTTTCTTATAGGATTCATAGGGCCCAAAGCACACATATTATACTTTTAAAACATTCTTGAAACATATCCAAGAATTTTATTAGAGAGTTAATAACACCCCATATACTTATTTATCAAATAGGTAGATAATTTATCTCATATTATATCATAACAAACACATATTTAATTTTAAAGTTACCTTTATAATTCCTCCCTCTTGAGGTAAGAGATGAAGACCATGTACTTGTAATCACTCATCTCAAAAGAACATATTAAAAATATAATATGCAAAGAAAATAATTTATTCATAAATTTTTATTATTTAAAACATATTCAGTCTAAAAATAGAACTCATATGCTATAATGAAATGAATAACAAGGTTTTATAAACATATATAAATCTTGAATTTGATTTTTTATTTTTATTTTCTATTTTGAATTTTTGAATTATAATCTAGTCATGCCACAATATATCATGATAATTCTTATTTTTTAATGGGATAAAATATTATACCCATACCAAAAACATTCCCCAAAGGTGGACATAGATAAAATAATGATAACATAATCAACCAATATTCCTATATAGATACAAGGTAACCACCATGACAACTTAGGAACCAAACAAAGATCACACAATGTTATTGAATACATATAAGTTAGTGAATTTAAATATTAGTGAATCAACTCATTACATGACTCAAAAAACATGATTATAAGGTAATCCTCTAAAATAATAATGTACACATAAGCAAACGCATGCACATGCAAGAAAAGTTCGTGCACAAACAATCAATGTAATAGTATAACAATTTTAATGTAAAATATATTGAAGGTTTTGATGTATGGATGGAGTGAATATATAAATTTGATGCTATGTATCAACAAATCCATTCTATAATTACTACTTATTAATCTAGTTGTGTTGTAAATGAGATCATTGACCAAAAATTGCACTAAATAGCTTCAAAATAGAAAAAATATACTTTATGGTCTTTGTTATTATATACCTAAAATAAAATAAGGTCTTAGAATAGATTCAAAGTTTTAACAATAGGAATTATTAAACCACACTCCCTTGTGCACAATTATTGATTAATAAGTAAAGCTAAAGCAAGCATGTTACAGGATAACTTGCATGAAAATTTATGTCTATAAAGTGAAATATAAATTTATACCTTTACTTAACAACTAATAAATCTAAATTTTTTTTTTAATATAATTGAAATTAGACTCAATAAAACAAGGTTGAATTATTGATAAGATAATGTCAACATCCAAGAAGCCTTTCTTAGTAAATAAGTAACTCATGCAACCTAATCAAGTTAGGCACCCTAAATCCATATAAAATGGTAAATTAATTAAAATAAAATTATTTTCACTTAAATTAACTCTAAAAAATTATTCTCACCTCTTGGTGATGAATGGATAAGTGTTTGAGCTTAGTTAATTACATAATCAATGAATTGGGCTCTAACTGACACTTCTAACTATTTTTTAGGAAGTTATCAAAAAAAAATCAATACTTAACAAATAATTAATATAGGATATAAATGAATTAAATAAACTTCATAAAATAATAAAACACCAATAAACTAAATATATCATTAATTATCAAGTGCCCATATTGGCATCATACTCAACATATACATGTGATAATGGATGCATAAGATATTAATAATAAATGTAGTAAGCAATGTAGTTAATTTAATTTTATAAAGGAAACATAAGGATATATATAACTATGCAATAATCCTTTGAAATGGAAATGCCCCAAATCTAGGACAAGGTGTTTATAAATTCAAAAAAATATTGAGAAAATCATATGTGTAAATCATGGATAATGAAAAAATATAGAATAGGTAAATATGAGACATGTATAAATAAATATTTTTTATTTATTTTTTAAATTTTCCAATGTTTTTTATTTTTTGAATATTTCCAATGCTATTGAATTTTTGAAACTTTTCCAATGTTTTTGTTTTTTTGACAAAAATCATTTTTTTATTTTTATTCTAATTTATACCCCTTAATGGGAAATATATGATTCAAAAATGC
>JARHVA010000496.1:1670000-1722500 GCA_037957365.1 Torreya grandis
GGGAATAGTATTTAATACTAAGATTTTTCTTGTGATAATGGTGATATTATTATAATTATATGATAATTTAAACTTAATAGGAGTATTATTTTTTTAACAGTATTATGCTAGTTTTTGTATAGCTTGAGCTCTCATACCTATGGGTGATCAATATAGAATGCATGTAACCTTATTAATATCATGTTAATGGCTATTATGTTTTTATTTTGTTTGAGTATTTGAATGAAATAATATTCTCAACATATCTCCTAACTATGTATTTATTGAACTCTAAACATAGTGGAAATCAGTTGATTTGATATAAACCTTATCTTGGGTATTTGTTATTTGTGGAAAATCTAATTATCTTCTCAAGTATGCCTGCTACATATAATTATAAAAGAGATTAAATTTCAAATTGTTTCTAAATGGAATTAAGTTCATGTCCCTAACTCAAACTCTATGTAATTCAAAAATATTATGTAATTGAGTAAATTTAATCCATATTTCAAAATAAAGCTAATTTACCTTTGGAAACCCTTGTAGAATTTAAGGATCCCATAAAATACAGTAATAATCTTGGATTATGGTCAATTTAAAATTTGTGAATAGCATTTATCTACACTTTAAATTGATGTTTAAAAGGAGTAAACTTTAAACCATAATTAATTGATATAGGTGTACTTGAATAATAAATATCTAGCTTGTTAATGAACTAAAATTGTCCATTGATGTTGGGTAATAATTATGGAGACCTTATTGAATTAAAATAAATGTTTAAATAAAATTAATTCATATTGCATTGTATTATAGTATGTTGTATATTGATTGATTTTTGGATCATAAACTTGACCTTTACATGAAAATAATGGAATATGTGCATGCCACAAAAAATGAGTTATTTAAGGGTGTCACATGTGATAATAGTACCTTGATGTTATATATTTATATATGAATGGAATTATGGAAGTTTTCATTGGATAAAAATTTACCATTGATAAGGTAATGTGGAATTTTTAAAGGGGCAACATAACATTGAGTGAGATGACTTACATTTTGAATGGAGTAACAAGGGTGTGACTACCTACAACAATATACCTAATATTAATCATCTTAATTAAAATATAAATGATGAACCATCATTGATTAAATTTTGAATTTCCTTTGGTATATTATTGGTATCTATAAACTATTATAATGGTTTTTTATTTTGTCTTGATCATTTTTTATGAATTTTATGGTTAGTTTGGAACCAAGCAAGTTCTACTTTTCCTTGATTATATTTACTATGATTATAGGGTATATCATTCAAATTTTGGGATAAAATTATACATTATCAAGTAAATATCTTGTGTAAAAATGGTTCACAGATCATCATTTATTCAAAAAAAAAAATTAATTTTTGAGGCTATGACATTTAGTATCAAAGCCTATGTTGCAACCCTAAGGATCTCTATAAAATGAAAAATTAATTATCTTGAAAATAAAAATGAGAAAAAAATGGATTACTTTGATAAAAATGGTGATGTGACTCTGTAATTAATTTTTAGCCACTCAAGATTTTAATAGTATAATGCTCTATTTGGTGACTCTAAGGTGTTAGGTGTTAAATAAATATTTTTGAAAACTAAGGAAATATAATAAAATATAACAATATGATGTTAACTTATAACCTTTTATAAGTCAAGCCTTATTAAAATATAATTTTGAGATAGAACAAGCATTACTTATGTAGCATTAGCTTGTATGGTTGGGCCAATAGGATCCAAAGTGATAAAATGTCACTCTTGGAATTAAGGAAATTTGTTGAGTGTCTATTAATGACTTGTCTGGTAAATTAATCATAAGTTTATGATGGTATTATGTCCTTAGGTAAGTACATGAAAATTAATCAATCGTGGAGGGCTAGGTAGTGTGAATATTGATGACTTATTTTGAAAAATGGACATTGGGAATCCCTACCTATGAATAAAACATTACAAGTCATTATTATTCCATGAGGCATTAAGGTTTGTTATTAACTCCCATATATTTAATGGATAGTTGAATATTATACTATATTTAAATCAACCTTGTATTGGGAAGCGGTGTTGTTATATATGGAATCCCTAAACCTAAATATGATCATATTGTATTGAATTTTTGTCTCATCCAATTTTAGAGCATGTAGGATTAATTATGTTAAAGATGCTTCAAATGCATTTTTACTTGACAAGGGCATGATTTATATGATGAGGATACTAAGGTTTTTACACACTATTAATTACTCATATGCTAATGATAACTCACATGAGGGAATGCTCTTTCCATGATATTTAGTGACAAGTTTATAAATTTTCATTGCCTATTTTTGGGTTATTTTGTTATACCATAAAATTATGGTAATCATTACATAATAGATGAGTATTGGTGAATAACCTAATATACATTTGACCTAGTAAGTTCTTACTTTTTGTTTATTTTAACATTTTGGGCTCTCATATTAATATAGTTCCATGTTTTGAGCCAATGAATTAAAAATAGGTCATATGAAGACCTAAAATGTTTTTGATTAAGGCGGCAAACCAGGGGCCGAACCCTATACAGTCAAAAAAGACAAGAAGGCAGGCAACCAAAAGTTGCCAGCATAAGAACAATGTCACAGCTGAGAAAAAAAGTTAGAAGCAAAACAAAAACAACATATTAAGACCTAAAATGTTATCCATCATGACAACTTTGGATTATTTTCTCCCAGGCATACAATCCTTTCCAAGGAAAGGAATTTATGTCATATCCTTGTCATGTGGAAAATTTGATTCTTTAAAACTACCCATTATAATTCGATGTTATGGAAATTTACCTCCATATTAAATAAATATGATATATTACTATAAAGGAAAAAAATTGAAGATGACTTGTTCAAGTTATGGCCTCAATCTGCTTCATGAGATTTTTGTTGGAATTTGAAAAATTCTAGATCTAGACAACCATTGTAACCTTGAAATAAATCGATATCGTATTATATTTACACAAATAAATTATTTGATTAGAATTAGACTCAACATAATTTTTGATGTGTCAATTTTATTTATGGATGTAAAATAACAAAGCACTAATTACATTTTGTGAGTTGAGAAGAATTAACTAGAAATCTACTTTTTATCAAGGACTGCAAATTATTTTTAATTTGTTAAGATACTACAAGAAATTATAGTCCCCTTAGTTTTAATTAGGGTGGTTACACTAATTATCATCCATGAAAATTTAAAACCAAGTATTATTGAAATTTATTTTTGTATTTCTAGCATATTACCTAGACTAATCTATTATTTTGTAACATGAATAGCTAAGCTACATGTTGAATTGGAGAGGTGTACTTTGAAATACACCAGTATGTTATATGTGATGTAATTTAAAAGGAATATGGAGGGTCTTATTTAATAAAAAATTAGGAACATGGTTGGTATTAAATGTCTTGAATAACACTAGTAGGTGAAAAACTACTCTTCAAAAGGTGAGAACCTATTGGGTTATTTCAATCATGCTTATGTTGGTAATAAAATTTTAAAGTATGGATTATTTTAATTTTTTTTAAATATTACTAAATTATATATTGTGTTTACCATGTAGTGGGAAAAAAAAGTCTTGATCAGGTTATATTAAAATCCTAGGTGCCTTCATTAGGAAGCCAAAAGGAGAGGATGGGTGAATGGATGGAGGCCCTTGGATGATTTTAATTTTCTCTTAGGATTTAACTTGTACCAAAATGAGATAATAATGTGATGTATATCTTGCTAAAAAACTATGAGGTCTCATTTATATTCCTTTGATGGATGCTTTGATGTCTAGTGTGTTTGGTATGGGATGTTTCAATATTACATGGATGGAAGTAACAAAGAAAAAATAGGGTTATGGTAGTACTTTGACATATGTGGATTAATTTATGATTCTATTATATTAAAATAAAATAAATTTTATTATAAATATGTTTCACTAATTTGGGATTATAATAAAAATCTAGTTGAATTTAGCAGTAATGACTTGTTACAATATTTTTACAAGCCTATTTAATGATCTCTTTATAGAAAAAAAATTGAATTAGTAACATGATTTTTATATAAAAAAAATATTGTGGTTACAAATTTAGTTTCACAAAATGAAATAATTTTGGAAGACTTGTTTTATGAATAATACTAAGAATAATTTCATGGCACGAAAACTAGTCTTTGGATCAACTATCTAAAATTATATTCTAAGGAATAAGGATGGAACTTATTTAAATAGGTGATAATTTCATACCCCATAAGATGCCAAGATTGAAACCATTCCTATAAAAGGATGAACTAGGTGGTGATTTGTATTATTTAGATACTAAATTTTTTTTGCTAGGCTATCGTATGATTGGACATTAACTTAGTAAGAATAGAAAGCCTTGATCCAATGCTCAAATAGTGATACTATCTTGCATGTATTTATTGTGCTTGTTTATCACTAAAAGGTACTATTATGAGGACATGATCATATTTTAGTTGATTGACTCAACACATTTAGTAGTAATCCTATCAAACTTTTTAGTGCATGGTTGAACATTTTCAAAAGGACATATAAGCTTAAGGTGTGATAATGTTATGTTTATAACATGATTACACATTTAAATAAGTTATTAAAACCATTAGATATAT
Source organism: Torreya grandis (assembly GCA_037957365.1). Taxonomy (NCBI): domain Eukaryota; kingdom Viridiplantae; phylum Streptophyta; class Pinopsida; order Cupressales; family Taxaceae; genus Torreya; species Torreya grandis. The sequence continues at coordinate 1,674,641 of JARHVA010000496.1, forward strand.
ATAATCCTTTTAATTTAAATATTTTAATAAGAGTATAGGGTGCTTACCGTACCATAAATTGAATATTAATTTTAGGTGATAAGATCATTTAATTATTATTACTCTCCAAAGGTTTTAATGATTTAACAAATATTTGTTTTGGGATAATCATATAAAATCCTAAAGCGGTAACTTGGCATGGTTGTGAAATTAATATTCTCAACAAATGAGAAATAATTTTGAAGAAATGATAATAAATTAGGGAAAATACATATGGAACTATGTTCTAAGGCCATTACTTTATTAAAGATTTTGGGAATCCATTAATGGAAATTACTAACCCACTACATGGTAGTTTCCTACCATGCATGTTTTGTAAGTATATAAGGAATGTCTAGGAAAGATAATGATCAAAAGGAAATAGTTGATAAAATAGATAAGAATTAAAGAATTATGTGTAGCCATTACTATCTAAGGTGAGTATCCTCTTCTAAGCCCTAAATAATTGTCTTGAGGGTGTTGTTTAATTTCCTAACTTCGATAGTTATTTTCAATCCTTTGAGCTTTAGTATATATGTGTATATGTATGTAGGTGGTATACATATATAAAAATATAAACTAAGAAAAACTATAAAGGTTTACCACCCTTTATTTATATGGCCACTTGGTAGGTTTTTTGCAAATATAATAATATTTTAAAAATGGATTATCATTAAAAATGCTTTTGATATTCTCTATTTATGATGTGCCTTGAAAAAAAATTTATGTTTTAAGTGATTAACCTACCAAAATTATTATGGGTCACTAGAACCCCAAAAATTTATATGAATCCTTATATAAAGTGAATAAAAATAATTGATAATTATACTCTAAATAGTTTTAGTTATCATTTTAAAAGGAAAACCTCATAATACAAAGAAACAAACCCTATAGCGTTACTTGTGAAGGATTTGCATCCATTGTATAAAGAAACCCTAGCCAACTAAATAATAATTAATAAACCTTATATTAATATAATTATAATAAGGTCATTAAGATGAATATGTTATGAGTATAAGGTGTCCTCATTGGTAAATTAAACTAGTGATGACTTATCCATTCTATGGGATTGTGGTGGCTATTTTTACTTTATTAGTCTATCAATGAAAAGCTAATGTATTGTGTTAAGTTTGAAAATTATAAGTATTGTTTATATATAATTTTACATGGATGTTATGGGATAATTAGTGGTGAAAAGTTCTTATTCAGGTTTTAATAAACCTTTAGTTAAAGTATTTTCAAGATGGTGAACATTGTTTGATGAATTGTAATGAATTTTGTATTATTTTTGTTGATTATATTGCTTATCTCTCTTACCTAGGTTATTTAGATTGGTTAAGTGACATGGATGTTGTATAAATTATGAAATTTAGAAAATATATTTGGCATCATGTTATGACTCATTTTATTAAATATGGTTACTTGTGACAGATGTTTATGGTTGTAACATGTATGAGATATTTCTAGTTTATACTAAATTATTCCTAATTTTTTTTCATTTTGATTATAATAGGGTGATTTATTATCAAAAATTATAAGTCATGTAGGTTTAATTGTCTTTAAGCCATTATGATGATGCTTAGTTGATTGTGAAACTATCATTAGATGAAATGGAATATTAGAGGTAGTCAATTTTATTATCTTGATCTTACATCATAGAAATGATTGTAATATAATAATTTACCTTGATTTTATTACCTTTAAAATAGGTAAAATTTATTTTAATGATCATGATTGTAATATTTAAATTTATCATAATAATTCTATTTTGTACATAATTTCTCTTGGTATAAGTAGATAGATACTGAGATTGATGATGTTCATCTAACTATGCTTGAAGAACTTTTTGAGTCTGATTGGCATACCTATTGAATTTCCTTGTGAAGGAATATTATTTCATTTATTTTATTTTGCATATCATTTTTGCTCTTCTCCTTTGGGACTAGACTAAGTACAACATTGGAATAATGGAAATCACCAGTTTTTGTCAATATTTTTCTTAATTTCATAATAAAATAATAACCTCTATTTCAAGGACAATGGTGGTTTTATTGATTTGCTATATAAAAGAATAGCAATATCAACTTTGTAACATTTTTGATATGTTACTACTCAACTTATAATACTTCATATCATCTTTTATAAATATTGTATTGTGATGAACCAAAAATTTGGATTGTGTTTATTTCATTTTTGATAGTAGGGATATATGTTTACTTATTTATCTATTATGGCTATATTTTTTTTTATTTTGGTATAACCATATGCAGGGATGTCTAGTGAGTTTTAATCTTTAGTAGTAACTAATTGTGAACTATGTGACCTTTGGTGACTCAAACCTATTATTATTAACATGTTAGTCTTGTACGAATCCTTGAAAAATTATTATTTGAGTTGTAATGAATACTTTTTAAAAATAAATAAGGTTATCTTGTCTCACTCTTACTTCAATAGAGGTTTAAATTGTCTTATTTTGTATAATTGTCTAATATCTCAGATTATAGGTTTAATTGGAGTTATAAATAGAACCTTATTAAAAATTTATATTGTTATCCTAATATGTTTAACTTATTGAAAAAAGACTATTTATGCAACTTAATACCCTTACCATAAACATATCATCTTAGGGTATTAATGTTGTGTGCCATTTTGTAACTTGCCCTAATATTTATTTTGAGTAAATAAATAACATATTATTATAGCTTTTAGTGTGGATTATGATCCTTTGTACTAGTGTTTAAATTATTAGATCCTATCTCTAGTAAGGCTTGTCTAAGCTAAGATGGTTGCATTACATAAAGGTAATTGTTTATTTTTGTAATTCAAGCTATTTTCATATTATACCTCTTTAGTTAAAAATGGAAATTGATTAATATTCTTTAACCTTATTTTTAAACCTGACATATCATCTCAATTATAGTGTATAACATAACCACTATGGATTGAGTAACATTGGACCATGTGCATGATCCTGGCTCATCTATAATAAATATATCTAGGCTATTTAAGTAATCATTTTCTAAGTAATAGCATATTTATGTCAAAACCTCTAAAATTATGGTTGTTGATTATTTGTGGCTTTCATTCTTTATTTTTATTTGCTTAAGGCTTGGAATTTTCTACAACATATGTTAGGAGGTTTGGAAATATTAAATCATGTGATTATAATAGCTTCATGTCTATGTATAGACATCATAGCTACATCAGTTGATGAATTAGCTAGAAGTTTGAAGAAACCCTAAATTGAATTTGGTTGGATTGGTTGTAAGCAATATATATTTAAGGTTGTTTTCTTGTGTTTTTTCTTGGATTATAACCAAATAAATTAATTATTTTACTACTTAAATTTGGATAAATCACTAAAGTAAATTACCTTAAGGAACCTTGAATTTACACTCCTTAACAATTAAATTTAATACACTAGACTATAGACTAAAAAGGAGTCTTTTTTATCATTTAAAATAGAAATCTTTGGGTTTTTATTTTTTGTGTGTGGTATTTATAAATCCAAATTTTAGATTAGTAGCTTATATAAATTTAATATTGTTTAATATTAGTTATTGAATTTTCATGCATGGTTTAGTGAGTTATTTTCCTTTATCTCATAAGTTGGCATGAAGAATAATGACTTATCTGACTAAGAATAAGGAACTCCAAATTTGTTATGCTTTATAAACATACACGTGAATAGTATTTCATACTAAACTTATTGGTTCACTAATGATAGTATTCTTGGAATTCCTTGTTAATTTAAACTGGGTAGGAGTATCTACATTTTTAAGGGTACTATGCTAGTTTTTGTATAGCTTGAGATTGTATACCTATCAATGATTAATATAGAACACATGGAATCTTATTACTATCATGTTAATGGCTAATCTATTTTATTATATTTGAGTCTTTAAATGAAATAATATGCTCAATGATATTCATAATTCTATATTTATTATATTTGAGTCTTTGAATGAGATAATATTGGTTTATAATCAATTTATAATTATTTAATAGGATTTATTTACACTTTCAACTCATGTGCAGGAGGAGTAAAATTTAAACCCTAATTGGCTAATATCTAGATGTACTTGAACTGCAAGTATCTTACTTTTTAAATGAACTAAAATTGGCCATGATTATTGGGGAATGATGATGGAGACATTATTGAAATAAAATCAATGGCTAGATAATATTATTGTCTATTAAATTGCTTTATAGTATGCCATCTATTGGTTAATTTATATATCTTAGTCTTAGCCTTTGCATGAAAATAAGGGAATATGTGCATGACATGAAAATGAGTTCCTTAAGGGTGTCACCCATGGTCATATTACCTTGATGTTTTGGGTTGAGATCCAAAAGGGAATTATGAAAGAGTGCATAGGATAAAACATGTACCATTGATAAGGTAATGAATATTTTTTTAAGGGGAAACATAATAATGTGCAAGATGACTTATATCTTGAATGGAATAATAAGGGTGTGACTGCCTACAACTATATACCTAATATTAATCATCATCATTAAAATCTAAAGTATGAACCACCATGTCTTAAATGTTAAATTTCCTTTACCATACTATTGGTATTTATAATCTATTAGAATGATTATATATGTTATTTTGATTAATTATTATGTGTTATATGGTCAATATGGACCAATGTAGCTTCTAATTTTCCTTAGTTATATTTAGTGTGATTATAAGGTAGATTGTTTAAAATTTGGGATCAAAATTTACTTTATAAAATAAATATATTTTGAGAAATGATTCACATGTCCTCATTTATTATAAATTTATAAATTAAAAATTTCAAGTTTGTGATAGAGCCATAAATTATATTATAAAGAATATTTAATTATATTACCATGCACCCTATCCTAATAAAGGTATACTATTTATAAATTTAGTGTGAAAAATGGATGCATAATATTTAAATTATACTATAAATAAAATGTGTGTAGATACCTAAATTTTGTATAATCCTAGTTTTTACAATTATTTTATATGAATTTACACATACAGACTCTTAGAAGTGAATAAGGTACTTATTGGAACACTTGTTTGTGTCTTTAGTCTCTTTTATTTACTTTACATAATTTTATAGTCCCATGTTTTTCTCTATTTAGTTTATTAACTATTGGCCAAAACTGACCTACGTACAAAATTTTTGCCTAAATGGATCAAGCCACTCTCCTAAACTAGTTAGTGATCTTTTACCTTCATGAATAGTCTCTTTTTAGTCCTAGCTTGATGATCTAGTGCAATATATTGGAAGGTCTTAGTGTGGTGTGGGGCACTGTGTAGGGTCCTAACACAGTGGATGATCTAATGGTGGAAAGATAAGATAATTTTTATTTCCCTACCTCATGTTCTTTTCTCTCTTTTGAAACACCTAAATAAGGTTTAAGGTAAATTTGGAAACTTTAAGGTAAAGGCCTAGAAATGGGTCTTGAGCTATAAGTGAAGGATATAGATGGTTTCCAAGGTGTTTGAAAATTTAGGGGAAATAAATAGGTTTTTAAAAAAAATTGGAGATTCTAATGGGTCAAAAATTATTTCTAGATAAGCTAATTTCCCATAAGACCCTCAAAAGTGCATTAGATGACTTGAGGATCTTCTAAATAGAAATTGTAAATGAAAAAGTGACTTTTTGAAGAAGTCAAATTGGTTTTGAATTCATTCCACCTCCTTATGGAATTTTTTCATTATATAGACATTTTCAAGGACATTTAAAGTCATTTGGAATGGAGAGGAGGACTTTTGGTGCAAGAAGATACAATTTTTAGCCTTTTAGAGCCTTGATTGAATAAGTTTTTAAGTGTTTTTCTTATTAAAGAAGCTTAGATATCATATTAAATAATACATTGTGTCTCTAATATCCTATATTATGCCTATTAAATCATATCCAATCATATTAATTAGCAGAGGTAAGGAAAACCTATTGGCTATAGACTAGGTTCAAAATAGGTTTTCTACCATTAATGGAGCTTAAAGAACTTTAATAAGGTTTTAAAAAGGAATTAAAGGTAATTTAAATCATAATAAATATTTCAAAAATGTTTTATTTCATATACAAGCTTCTATTTATTCATGCTAAGGGGAAAATGTTTTGGTGTAGTCTTGGATAATTCTACGAGGGCCTCAGGTTTTCACTTAATATGGTTAGTAGAAAAAGAGTTGGGATAGAAGATATTGGGAAGTGATATGGAACCTATTGGAATTACACTTTATTATAATGTTTTTTATGTTAATCTCCCCATATTTATGAGAAATCACTAAAGTGTAGGGGTTTCTAGATGGAATATTCATATAGATAAGGTTTAGGTTTTCTTCTATTTCTTCACTTCAGGATATAATGAAGAGGAATGGTTTTAGGGGAATTATTTTAGGGTCAAATAAGACTTATTAAAATTTGTTTAATTAGGTGACTCCTTATAGGAAGGTACTTATATCATAAAAATTATTTCCTACACTACCCTTATGAATGGTTGTTCGGGTCAATTTGGGAGAAGAATCTGAGTTGTAAAGAAAATGTTTTCATATTATAAATTTATCATTACAATTTTTAATCCTTAACACACCTAATTAATTTAGGAATGGATTCATATTCCTATAATTTAAATTTAACCTCCTTTCATATGTTTTGCAATCTAATCTTCATTTCAAGGTGATAGAGGTCTGAGTACTATTTTGATGTGTTTTAGGAAGATCAATTCATGATCAAAGACACCAAAATTACTTATTCCATATCATAAAAATCAGGTGAACACTACTCATAGAAGATTTTTAGATCATAGAGGTGATAGTTAGATCAATTGAAGATGAGTGTAGTGGGTAAATCACCACCTATAGTAATCTTTGATTTGTCCCAAAGTGAAAAAGAAGTTTTGAATAACCATGGAGCTTCATCTCATAAGGTTCAAAGTTTTTAAGTGATGTTTTATTAAGAAAATCAAGAGAAACAATTAGCACTAAGTCAATATAGTATTGAGAAGCACAAATGAGAATATATGAATAAATTGAAGGTTTTCCTTATTAGCATAAAATAAGGTAGCTTTGTGGAAGTTAATATAATTAGTGTTTCCTTGTATCCCCTCCATTTAATCAGTCTTGTGACCAAACTCATGTTCTTTCAATCAATGGAGATTTTTGAATAAATAATAGGGTTCTTGACCCAGCATGCACCATGTAAATCCAACTCTAAACATTTCTTAATTTGTGCAAGTAGTTTAATATTCACCTACAACCATCCAATGAAATGAGTGATCTAGGTGTGCATCAATAATAAGTAAAAGTATCTATAGGTGTTGGGATCCTAGTTAGAAGTCCAAAAAAGTGTAAAGATATAAAGAGGATTTGTGAAGTTGAGATTGACTCCCTGGAAGATCAAATAATGCTTGACATCTTAGAATAATCTCCACCTATAGTAGTGATTTGTAAGCAAGGTTTGAGAAACTAATGAATTTGTTCTAAGGGATAGATAAGGGGTCAAAGAAATCTAATCCATGTAAAATCAACTAACCAAGAAGTATTCATTGAAATCATGGAGGGAAAAACCTATTGAATATCACTAATTCTAATCATAAGCATTATAATTCTCCTTCTAGTAGAATTTGAGGTAATTTTGAGTTGTTTAAGGTAATAAACTTTTCCTTGTTGTTAATACTACTCAAAGATCTTATGGCTAGTTAGATTTTGTCTAAGAAATATGTGGACTATGGAAGGTCAATGAGATTATTGGAGAAAAATTTACCTCTTGAGATCAACTAGTTCTTGTAATAATCTATACAATCAACATAGGACTCTTTATCTATAGTCATGCTATAAGGTATTGAAACCAAAGTTACAAACAAGAAGAAACTTAAATGTTAGAGGGGAGAATTAAACTCATCAAGATATTCAATGAATAAATAAGAATTATAATGAAATAATAAGAGATTTTATGGTATTTTACAATACTTATAAACTATGCATGATCCATATAATGACCAAATTCTTTCTCACAGTCAAGTCTATGATGAAGAAAATCCCATGTTCTAATGGTAGAATGTTGTGTATGAAGAACACAATGTTTCAAGTTGATTGATATGATACTTGGATCATAGGTAAACATAAGAATAGATCAAACTCAAAATAGGTCATATTTTCACAAAAAAGAGCACCTATATAAAAGTTTGACGGATGTTCAAGTATGCTAGTGCTAGATCAAATCAAAACTATGAGGTGTTGTCATGTTCTTTAGATTCAATGAGTTTTCTACCATGTTTGATAATCACTTAAAATAGTGTGTAGAGTTTGAATTGTATGTTCCACATGATTATTAAATATACCTCAATAACCACCATTAACCTAATGATCACCTATAACATTGTTGTCAAAGGTAGTTATATTGAAAGAAATGAAGAGAAATGGTGATTGATAAGGTGAAATAAGACTAAGTTTGACCAATGAATGACAAATACTATTTTATGAAGGTCACTAAAACATCATAAAAGCATTTTTAACACTCTAATTTCATAATTACAATCATGAAAAGGTCATAAATTAGCTAGTATAGTTGAAAAACCATGAAAATTGGAAACACAAGAAGCCCACTAGCTAGTTTTGAGAAAAATGCATCTTGAGGCCTCTAAAAGCATGATTCAGATGTAAAAATTGGTAAAAATTATTATTATGAATGGTTTAAGATATATTTCATATTTTTTTAAAAATAAATAGTTTAATTATCCTCTAATTTATCACAATCATATGCTTGTCTGTTGATAGTCAATATTGAGCTAGGTAGACGTCTTAGAGGGATATAAGTTATGACAAATAATTTTAACATCATGTGAGGGGTTTTGAATAATTTTAGGGTTATTTTAAGTAATAAAACACCTATTAATATTTATCATATTCAAAATTTCAAGGAAAATTAATAAAAGTGCAAGTTGGCCAAATTAAGGATTTTGGCATGCAAATGTAGACAGTCAGAAAAAGCATTTTTGATGAACTTAAAGGATTTAATGATAAAATATAATTATTGGAGAATTTTTATGGGTTATAGGTTCAAAAATAAAATAATGAGGTCTGATACCATATAAATCTCAATATTCACTTGGATCTTACTATTTATATCTCACAGTTCTCATTTTGTGAGTGTGTAGCAGGTCTAAATTGGTGGTTATGAACATTTTTCTTGATTTATAATGGAAAAAAATATTTAAATAGTTTTGGGAGTAAATAATTGTCATAAATAAAAATTAATTAGTTGTTTTCACCTCATAAAACTCAAGAAAATATAAAAACTCATAACTACAGACATTGAAAAAATTGACAAGGCAAGTTGAGACAACCCCAAAAAATGTATTTTTTGAGTTATACTGAATGAAATAATTTTAAATTTTACATGGAGGTATATTTTTATATCCTTAAAGTGTCAAAATTGGTTTAATTCCCGTAATTTACTTGATTATATAAAAAATGGTAGATTACAATTCTACTAAACAAGCATGTTAAGAATTCTCACTTGACTACTCACACCTTGGAGTGAGAAACTAAGTGACTACTCAAATCTATTTTAGAGGATAAAAGACCTAAATGTAGGTGAATTTACATGTACAAATGGTCAAGTTAAAAATAAATAAATATAAAAATGGATAAAATCCTAGTAGGCCTAATTAAGCCTATTAGGCCTAATTATGCCTATTAGGCCTAATTATGCCTATTAGGCCTAATTATTCATACACAAGCCTAGAAGTGAAAACTAATTATTCAACCCTTTCACAATGTTTTAAGAAGTTGTAAATACTAAATATGGTTAAATGGAGAGTTATATGGAAAGAATAAAATAGTTTAATATCTCTTGAGAGGATACCATACAATCAAGAAATCGTCCAAAGAGCTCAAATTCACACCTGTAACCATCATAGTGATGTGAAGGTGAGATTGGTGATAGGTATGAATTTTGGAAATGAAGGAGATTTATAAAGATAAATTTAGGTTTTTATGGCATATTCAAGTTCAATGACCTGATGCTAATCATCTCACATTTATACACCTCATTTTATTACATAGTGATCATTTTATATAAACAGTATATATTCTAATGTTGTTAGTAGAAGAGATCTATCAAGACTTTGAATAGAAGGGTAAGTGAATAAGTCTATCAAGTGATTCATAACATCTCAGGAAGGTTCTCCATTATAAAATAGTAGTTCCAAACACTAAATTAGTACCTATAGTATTCTCAAGAGGATAAACCTATGTTTAAATTATAATAAGATTGAAACAAAATAGTTTATGAGGGCTTATGAAGCATCTAAAGATTTAATAAGGTAATTAAATAAATAATAGGTTAGGAAACACTTATAGAAAATTCTTCCAAGTAGTATACAATCAAAGTAAATCATGAAAACATCCACCTATAACTAGGCTAAAGGACATCACTAAGGGAGTCTCTTAGAGATCAAGATAAGTGGATGAAATAAGAAACAAATGAAAATAAGATGGAATTCAAGTATATAATAGACATCATGACCATCCTCCAAGGCATACACCTCTTTATAATTTGTCTTGTCACATATAAACTATATAAATCTTGACCTAAAATCATGGGGTTGTAATTATTCTTAGTAAGATAGGTAGTCTCAAAGTGTTTTTATCCTTGATATATACCTCATGGAGCATAAAATAGTGATAGTGGAGGAATATTGGTTGAAAAAATTAGTAAGGTCAAGGGTAATATGTGATTTCAAGGTGGCATATATAGATAAAAAGGTGACCTATAGGCCCCAGCCTATAGGTCCTCCTTTTGAGCAAACCAACATCAAATCAAGGTAGTCTAAAGGTGAATCTTAGTGAGAGTTTTAAGTTATTGGAATTGTTATAGATATTGATGAGGATTTAAACAAGTGTAAAAAGTTATACAAACTATTACTTAGTGGATAAGTCTCAAAATTCCGAAGAACAGTCAAGACACTTTAAGGCTTGCATAGGTTAATAACTTAAGATAGCCAACAAGGCCTAAGATGAAATCTAAACATGAGGTAATAGACATTGAAAAAATCTAAAATAAACCGTGTAGTTTAATTAACCATGTTTAAACCAAGGTTATGGTATGATGTATGATGAGAACGAGATTCATATTCAATCATGCCTATCACACAGTCCACACACACAATCAAACTCATGTAGATAGTTTTGGAGGAGTTTATGATTTTGAGGCATTGATAGGTCCAATAAAGACTTAAATTTTTTTAAATATATATACTTTGACTCATTAAATATTTATATTCTATCCTTTAGGTCACACTAATGTTGGAAACACTCACTATTTTATTACAGACCTCATGCAGTTTGTTGATAGTCATATTGGAGAACATGAGGCTTATTTATGATTCTTAAGGTTTAACAGGGGTTATTGAACTCAATGTAGGTATTTTAAACAATTATATATTATATTAAAGGTACTATTATTTATTTTTGAGGTAGGTAACATTCATGGTTTATAAATTCCCTTGAGGGCTTGCATATGCAAACAATCCTATGTATTATGCTAGTAGTGATGGCATCCATGTGGGTTGAAAGGTGGTATAATAGATTAGATAGATATTGGAAGATAATATAGAGGTTATAATAGCATGGAATCATATTTATATGATATATAAACTTAGGTGATATAATAAAATGTGCCAAACCTAATTATCAAGGTTTTACAAGGTAAGACTACTTAGAACCCTAGGGTAGAGAGAAAGTAGAGTTTGGGAAACCAAAGGAAGGCTCAAGGGATTGAAAATTTTATAAATGAAATTATATGATGATTTATGACCCATTATCACCTATATTTTCCTTGAATAACAAAACTTAGTATTAGGCCCTTTTGTCTTAATGTTAGTCTCAAGGCCTAGAAGGCCTATATCACATTAAGGCACATTCAGACCTTGGCAAGAAAGATGAATCTAGGAAGATGTATAAGGAGATGATACAAGTTCCAAAATGTGATTTAAAGTATTTAAAGATAATTAAATTTCATTTTATAGTCCAAGATGTTAATTCAAATTATGAAGTCTTGACACTCATATCGACCCCCCTATTCAAATGCTCATATATTTCACCACATAAGGAATTGGGCCAAATTATTTTATTATGTTTTGAGGATAAATATTTAATTAAAATCAATGAGGTATTGATTTTGGTTTAGGGTCTTAGGTTTATTAGATATTGTTAAGACTATAAGAAGGTTTGAAATGCATGTAGAACCCCATAATCAAACTTATTTATGTACTTATCTTTGCACACTTTCTGCATGGGAACCCAATATTCTCAAGAAATTTGAAGGGGTATATGTAATAAATATTAATGGAAATAATTTATGGAATGGAGGTCTATATTTTATGAATAATCATTAAGAAGGTAGGCTTATCTGAGTTGCCAAAGATCCTTTTTGACTAGTTTTGAGATCACAGGCCATGAAATGAATTAGAATCACTTTAAACCCACCTAAATCATGAATGGGACTATATAAAGCTCATTTTGACCTATTTTTAATAATAAATTTGCATGTGTAGGTGCCTAAGAGGCCCAAAATGGCCTAAAAATGCCCATTTTTTTAGGTCTTCAAAGGAACAAATGGTATAAATGCATGAAAGAATCCTAATGGGACATGAAACACCATTATATATAACTAGGATCAATTATCATGGGGTTTTAGGGTGATTTTATGAGTTGAAAGATCAAAACCCCAATTTTTATAATAATTTTTTAATGGTTGCAGGTTTAATGGAGATTTCCACCATTGTCAAGTTTTGAAGGTGGCATAAAACTTTGTTTAATCCCTCATAAGAATGATATTGTGCTTGAAATATTTATATAGGTCCAAAATTGGCTCTCATGGTGACAAATGGCCTTGAGAATAGGTTCTATCATTGCTAGTTAAAGATGGCTTAAGCTTGAAGACTTCTATTAATGGATTCTAAAGGATTTGTAGGTTCCAGGATGACTTTTTTAGGTTGGAAGAGCAAATATAAGTTAGGAAAAAAGAAGAAAGAATAAAAAATTTAACCCTAAAAGTTAGTGCAAACAGTAAATGCCAAGGTGATTGACATGTTTCTAAGTAACTTATAAAATCTAAGTGGAGTTCAAGTGTAAAAGTCAAGTGGAGGAGTTTTGGGGAGTTAAAGATAAAATTGGAGCATTTAATAAAGCTTATATATGTTTGAAAACTTTTCTCAAGTTAGTGGAGCATGATGTCATATTCCTCAATCAAATTTTGTCCTCTAGTGCCTTTTTAGGCCAATGGGAGAGCTTGAATACCTTTTTAACCTTGGAGGGTTAATTTTCTAAGTGAAGATTAGTGCCTAAGTGGTTTGAAGGTGGTTGAGACTCATATCCCTCTTCTTCTTCTTTATTGGAGCTCCATGGAGGGTGGTTAAATGTAATTTACTAATTTTTTAGAGCTTTCTTCTCATCTCCCTTCCCTTTTCTCATATATATCCCTTTTATTCTCCATTTTAAAGAGATAATCTCACTTGACAAGGCAAGACCCTATCAAAAATTTTAATAACAACCTATTAAATTAATAAAACAACTTAGTTTACCTATCTTTTTGCATACATCTAGGGTTCTAGTCAGCTTGTGCATGATTACTTTATGAAGGAGTGTTATTCCTTGGTGATTGTCCTTCTTTATTTATTTTTTTAGGTATTTTACTATGTTTTTAGGTTTGAACTTGTGCTATATTGATTGCTAGTGATGGTATAGTGTGATTTTTGATACTCCTGCATGCTTCATCTCTTGTCTAGTGAGCCTAGTTTAGGGATATTGATGCAAAATAACCATTTTGAGAGATTATGTGAATGAGGGATGAATTTTATTTGCCTTAGTGTTAGATTCATGAAATTTGGAGTGTCTTTCATTTTGGTGCCTCACCTTGTTTGTGTTTTTAGTTATCCCTTTCAGCCCCTTTATCCTTTTTCCAAGTAGAATCAATAGTTTAGGTGAGATACTAAGAAGAACCAACCTTCTCTAGAGGTTTAATCCCATCAAATGATACCCACATCTTGGGTTTGATCCCATTGTGTATCTGGGAGTGAGAGATCCTAAAGAACCCTCTTATAAAGGTGTAATTCTATGTTATAATATTTTTTGGCATACCTGATACGACTATTATGTTCTTCACTTTACTGAAGGGTTCTTGGTGTTGATCTTTAGTACATTAGCTTTCAGATGAATTCTAAAAGTATAAATGGTGACTCCATTTTCAACATTAGCTAGTCAAGTAGCCTAAGTGCCCAAAATTAGAACCTTGGTATGTATACTCAAACCTATTTTCATCAACATGCTTATTCTCTACCTCAACATCACTCATATCAGGCTAATAATGTTTATGTTTTTCCCCCAAGTGGCCCTCCAATAACTTATTATCCCTATCATAACCTTTTCCTCCCTCTCACCCCTCTATATGACCAAAATCATCCTCTTTGGCATTCAAATCAGCCCTCTAATCTCCCTTGTTAAGATTATATTTATCATGTTACATCCTTGTCAGGATTCAAGCGAGTATTATCAGATTATATGGAGTTGATAATGGATATTGGTAGGGTTTATAACTTCATTCAGTTATCCCTATCCATGTTCTACAAAAGGCAAGGAGTTATCTTTAGTTGTTCAAGAATAGGTGGTCAATTTGTGAGGGTGAATAATGGGAATTTTATGAGAGAGAGAGAGAGAGAACATAGTGATGTTGAGAATCATGGTCCAAAGTTTGGAGAGTGTGTTGATATCTCATGAATATCAATAGGCTCATTTAAATTAGTCATATGTGTCATCTCCCTTCTGGGAGCCTCAAACTTAGCCTCTAAAATCTTCAAATCATCCCCTTAGCCAACCTTGTCAAGGCCCATCCTTATCAAGAATCAGAGAAACAATACTAGACAAAGAGAGAATAATTATGAAAATCAATAAGGAGGTTGGACTTAGACAAGAATTACCCATTCATGATATGGAGGTTATAAGGATCTTCTTGCATAAGTTTTGGATTATGTGGGCATCCATTGAAGAAGGTGACTATCCACGTGTTGATAAGTAAGAGATAAAGGAGTGGGTATTATCCATTGAAGAGGTGTTAGATAATTGGGAGAGAGAACATATCAAATTTTAAAAAAATTACCCTTTCCTACCCCTACACACACTCTCCTTCAAGAGAATGAAACCATCCCACCATGTATCTCTCCCTATGCCAATGATCATATTTATATCATGCCCTCACTAGTGAGACCACTCTCTTCTTATCCTATTCAAGGAGAAGAAGACAAAAAGGTGGATTTTCCTTATACATTACCTTCATGTAAATTAGTCATGGAAGACATATAGATGAAGGAGGAGGTGCTAGTTGTGGTGACCCAACAATCAGTCTTAGAGAAGGAGGAAGTTTTGGTTAAAAAATAAAGTGGTGGATGCATAGCTTAGCTAAATGAGCTTTATTTATATGAGTTTCAAGACTCCCTCTCCCATCCTCAAGATCCACCAAAGACACCTCTCAATATCCCTAGTTGGAGTAGTACTCTCTTAAGTTATAAATGAGGTGAACCTCTTCACCTTCCCACCGTCTCCCTCTTAGAGAAAGAACCTATTTCAACAAGAATAGAGGAGGATTTTGTAGTCATAAGTCATCCATAAGATATAAATACAAGTTTATATGCTAAATACATCATAATAGGTATCCCACTTCATTCAGAGGAGGAAAAATTAGGTTTAGACCAGCCTTCTTGGCATGGCTTTGACATTTATGAATTAGAGCCTAAAGAGGGAAATACTAAAGCTAAATATGGAGTATACCTTGAATGGATTACTAAATTTCCATTCTACATATATGAAAAAGAGGATCATAACTAGGTACTAGAGGTTGGTCCACTTTAAGATGAGGTGTCAATTAAAGATATCCCTGATATGTTAGAGATAGAGGAAGACAAATCAGACCTCAAACAAGACAAGTGTGATGTTTTGGACCTTGGATTTTCAAATAAACCTTCATTTACATTTGATAAACAAGATTAAAATTGAGTAAGGTTGATTAAGATTACATCTCAAGTGCTCAAGTGATATAGTTTGATAAACATACTAGTGAAGATCTTGAAGAGTTGTGGTAGTAGTTCAATGCCATAACCAAAGAGTTTTAGGAGGCCAAGAAACATGTCATTCTTCCAAAAAATTATGAGAATTATACTCTAAGAATTATTATCCCTAATTTTCACACAAATAAGGTAGAAGAATATGGTCTGTTTGAGCCACAAAGTGAACAAAATATAGTTGCTCTCGATAACCTGAATAAAGTCTTTTTACAAGGATTTTTTAAGAGTGATGAGTAATATGAAGCAATTCCTAAATCATAAAATGAGTATGTCCTCATTGGAGACATGTTTTCTCCTTTCCATCCATTAAGGAGCAAGCTAAAGGAGTCGACAATTAGGCATCATAGTCCATATAGCATGATCTCACAAAAGTAGGATGCCTCTTGCCCTTATCCACAAAAGCATGATGCCAAGAGTTTTCAATTTGATCTAGGAGGAAAGTATATGTGAGTTTCATTTGTACATATTATATAATTTTTCTTTCTTTAAGTGATTTGGCATATTTTGCATTATTATCTTTCCTCTAAGTACTATGAGCACATTATTTGGTTACTTTTCTTTCATTCTTGGTCGGTGGGAGGTGGTAATCAATTTTAGAGAAATTTTAAGAGTTATCAACCTTATTCCTAGTTTAAAATGAGTTGAAAAAGACTTATGTGAACCCATAATCCCAATAAATAGACTAAGACAACTAGTCTTTTACATAGATAGGCATGTAATCCTAGGAGGTCACCAAAAATGTTGGCCAAAATTGGCCTACATATGAAACTTTTACCTAGATAGATCTAGGCACTCTCCTAGACCATTTAGTTACCTTTTGCCTTCATGACTAGTCTCTTTCTAGTCCTTACTTGATGATGCAATGAAGTATCTTGGAAGGTCTTGGTGTGGTGTCGGGAGTTGTGCAGGGTCCTCGCATAGTGGTTGATCTAATGGTGGAAAGAGAAGACAAGATTCATGTCCTTACCTCATTTTCTTTGCATTGTTTTGAAATGCTCTAATAAGGTTTAAGGTAAATTTAGAAACTTTAAGGTAAAGGCCTAGAAATGGGTCTTGAGCTACTAGTGAAGGATCTAACTAGTTTATAAGGTGTTTGAGAATTCATGGGAAGAAAGGAAGTTTGTAAAAAGTGTCATAGATTTTAATGGGTCAAAAATGATGTCTAGATAAGTTTATTTGCCCAAAAGACCCTCAAAGGTGAATTAGATGACACGAGGAACTTCTAAATAGAAAATTTAAGTAAAAAAGTGACTTTTTGAAGAATTCAAATTCGTTTTGACTTAATTCCACCTCTTTATGGCATGTTTTACTTATTTATACATGTTCAAGTCCATTTAAAGTCATTTAGAGTGGAGAGGAGTTTTGGTGTAAGAAGATGTAGTTTTGGGCCTTTTAGAGCCCAGGTTAAATAGGTTTTTGAGTGTTTTGATTAGTGCATAAGCCCATATATAAACTTCAAGAATCCATGGTGTCCTTAATATCATATCTAAGGATTAGTAAATCATATCCAATTATAAGAGTTAGTAGAGGTAAGGAAAACCTATTGGCTATAGATTAGGCATGAAATAAGTTTTTTTCCATTAATGGAGCTTTAAGAACTTAAGAAGGTTTAAATAAGGAAAAAAAGGTCACATCATAAAAAGATATAGAGTATTGGATTTCATATACTATCTTATGGTTCTTCACACTAAGGGAAAACCATTTTGGTACATTTGTAGACAGCTCTAGAAGGTCCTTAGGTTTTCACTTGGTATAATCAGGAGAAAGAGATTTGGGAAATAATATATTGGGAGTTGATAGGTACCTTAGTGGCCTTAAACTTTTTTATATCAGTTTTTAGGTTCATCTCCCCATATTTATGAAAAATTTCTAATAGTGCAAGGGTGTCTAGATGGCCTATTCATCTAGATAAGGTACAGGTTTTCTTTTGTTTCTTCACTTTAGGATATCATGAAGAGTAATGGTTTTAGGTGAGTTATTTTAGGGTAAGATAATACATATTACACTTTTTTTCATTATGTAACTCATTTTAGGAAGGTTATTATATCATAAAACCTATTTTCTACACTATCCTTGTGAATGGTCTTTTGGGTCAGTTTGGGAGTAGAATCTAAGTTGTTAAGCAAATGTTTTCATCTTCAAAAATTATAATTTTAATTTTTAATCCTTCACACACCTCATTAATTTATTAAGGTATTATTGAGCCTCAAATCTAAATACAACCTCCTTTGATATGTCTTGGCAAGCTAATCTTCATTTCAAGGTGACAAAGGTCTAAGTACTATTTTGATGTGTCTTAGGAAGCTCAATTCATGCTAAAAGACACCAAAAATCCTTATTAAATATCAACAGAATTAAGTTAACACTATGCATATAATCTTAGTAGCTCATAGAGGTGATAGATAAATGAAGTGAAGATGAGTGTAGTGGGCAAATCACCACCTACAATAGTCTTTGGTTTGTCTTAGAGTGCAAAAGAAGTTTTGAATAACCATGGATGTTCGCCTCATAGGGTTAAAATTTTCTTAAGTGAGGTTATATCAATTGAGAACTAATTATCACTAAGTCAATGAGTCTTGAGAAGCACAAGTGATAAAAGCTGAGTAACTTGAAGGTTTTCCTAATTAGCAAAAAATAAGGTAACTTTGTGGAAGTTAAGGTAATTAGTATTTCCTTGTATCCACTCCATTCAATTAGTATTATGACCAAACTCATGTTATTTCAAGAAATGGATATTTTTGAATAAATAACAGGGTTCTTAACCCATCATGCACGATGGAAATCCATCTCTTAACATGTCTCAATCTGTACATGTACCTTGATATTCACCTACAACCATCCAATGAAAGGAGTGAGCTAGAGGTGTATCAATAAGAAGGAAAAGTATCTGTAGGTGCTAGGCTCCTAGTTTTAACTCCAAAAAAGTGTAAATATAGAAAGAAGATTAGTGAAGTTGAGTTTGAATCCCTATTAGATCAAAGAATGCTTGACATCCTAGAAGAATCTCCACCTAAAATAGTCATATTCAATCAAGGTTTGAGAAACTAATGAATTTGTTTTAAGGGATAGACAAGGGGTCAAAGAAATACAATCCATGTCAAATAAACCACCCAATAATTCTTCATGAAAATAATAGAGGGAAACACCTATTGAATATCACTAATTCTAATCATAAGCATTATAAGTCTCATTTTAGAAAAATTTAAGGTAATTTTGAGTTGTTTAAGGTAATGGAACTTTCGTTGTTGTCAATAATACTCAAAGATATTATGGCCAGTTGGGTTTACTACAAGAAATGTGTGGACTATGGAAGGTCAATGAGAGTCTTGGAGAAACTTTTCCCTCTTGAGATCAACTAGTTTCTATCATAACCTATACACGCAACACAAGACTCTTTATCTATAGTCATGCTAAAAGTAATTGAAACCAAAGTTGCAGATGAGAAGAAACTTACATGTTAGGGGAGTAATTGAACTCAAAAATATATTCAAAGAAGGAATAATAATTATAAGGAAAGAAGAAGAGGTCTGCTAGTGTTATTCAATACCTAGAAACTATGCATAGTCTGTACATTGACTAAATTCTCATTCACAATCAAGTCTATGATGAAGAAAAGCCCATGTTCTAAAGGTAGAATGATGTGTATGAAGAACATAGTGTTACAAGGTGATGGATATGAGACTAGGATCAGATGAAAACCTAAGGATAGATAAAAATCAAAATAGGTCATATTTTTCACAAAAAATGAACACCTATAAGAGAGTTTGAAGAATCTACAAGTATGTTAGTGTTGGATCAAATCAAGACTGTGAGGTGTTGTCATGTTCTTTAGATTTAACAAGTTTTTTACCATTTTTTAGAATCACTTGAAATGGTGTGTATAGTTTGAATTGTATGTGCCAAGTGATGATTAGATATAGCTCAGTCACCTCCATTTCCCTAATCATCACCTATTATAGTGTTGTCAAAGGTAGTTCTACTAAAATAAATGAAGAAAAATGGTGTTTGATAAGGTGAAATAGGATTGAGTTTGACCAATGAATGACCAATAATATTGTATGAAAGTCACTAAAACATCATAAAAGCCTTTTTAACACTATAATTTCATAATTATAATCATGATAATGTTAGAACTTATCTAGTCTAGTTGAAAAACCATGAAAATTGGAAACATAGGAAGCCCACTAGCTAGTTTTGAGAAAAATGCATCTTGATGCCTTTAGAATCATGATCTAGCTTTAAAATTTGGTAAAATGTATTATTATGAGTGGTTATATATATATATATATATATATATATATATATATATATATATATATATATATATATATATACACACACACACACACACACACACACACACACACACACACACAAACACACACACACACACACATATATATATGGTCACACTAATAGTGTAATTATCCTCTATTTTTTCACAACCCTATGCTTGTCTGTTAATAGTCAACATGGAACTAGGTAGACTTCTTAGAGGGATATAAAGTATGACAAATCATTTAAACCTCATGTGAGTGTTTGTGAGTAATTTTAAGGTGATTTTAAGTCTTAAAAAAAAATTGAGAGTGATTAAATTCAAATTTTCAAGGAAAAATGAAGAAAAGTGCAAGCTGGCCAAATTTAGGATTTTGACATGCAAATATAGACGGTCGAAAAAAGCATTTTTGAGGCACATAATAGATTGAATGATTAAATATAATTATTTTATAAGTTTTATGTGTATTTATAGGTTCAAAAAAAAAATTATACCTTATAAATTTTAATATTCACCTACTTCTTGCTCCCTATGTTTCATAGTTCTCATTTTCTGAGTGTGTAGTAGGCCTCAATTGGTGATTCTAGATGTTTTTATTGACTAAGAATGGTAAAAAAATGGTTTTAATAGTTTTTTTGGTCCCTAATTGTCCTAATTAAAAATTAATTAGGTATTTATACCTCATAAAACTTGATAAAATGTAAAAAATTAGAGATACACATGCTCAAAAATTTAACAAAGCAAGTTGAGGCAACCCCAAAAGATGCATTTTTGAGTTATACTTGAGGCAACCCCAAAAGATGTGTTTTTGAGTTATACTCAATAAAATGATTTGAAATTTTACATGGATGTATTTTTTTGTGTCCTTTAAGGTTTATAATTATTTTAATTCCCATAATGTACTTGAGGAGATAGAAAATAATAGATTACAAGTTTGTTAAATAAGCATGTCAAGAATTCTCACTTGACTACTCACACCTTGGAGTGAGAAACTAAGTGACTACTCAATTTTGTTTTAGAGGATAAAATACCTCAATTTAGGTGAATTGATATGTTCCAATGGAAAATATACAAATAAAAAACTATAAAAATGGATAAAATCCTAGTAGGCCTAATTAGGCCTATTAGGCCTAATTATTCATACTCAGGCCTAAAAGTGAAAACTGAGTATTCAACCCTTTTAGGACGTTTTGGGAAGTTTAAAATCCTCAATAGGTTTTAATATAGAGTTATATGGAAATAATAAAATGGTATAAAACATATTTAGATGATACCATGCAATCCAGCAATAGTCCTAAGATCTCAAATGCACACATGTAACCATCATAGTGATGTGAAGGTGAGATTGGTGATAATATGAATTTTGGAAGGGAAGGAGGTCTATGAATATAAAATTTTGTTTTTATGGAATATTAAAGTTTAATCACCTCATTTTTATCATCTTAAATCAGTATACCTCATGTTATTACATATTAATCATTATGTATAAACACATGAATGAGTACTTATAACCATGTATTTGGTATGAATAGTGAGGTCAAGTTACCAATGGATTATAATGTTGTTAGTAGAAGATGTATTTAAAGTATTTAAAGGTAAGGTTAATTAAATAAGGACATAAATTTTTTAATAACATATTAGGAAGGTTCCCCATTATAAGATAGCATTCCCAAACACTAGCTGAGTACCTACAACCTATCTCCAAGTTGCAAGTAGATTGAAGCAACATAGTTTATGAGGGTTTTTGAAGCATATGAAGGTTTCATAATGTAATGAAATGAATAATAGGTTAATAAAAACTTATATTATATTATTATAAGTATTATATAGTCAATTTCAATCATTAAAACATCCACCTATAGCCATGTTAAAGGAGATCACTAAGGGAGTCTCTTAGAGATCAAGATAAGTGGATGAGACAAGAAACAAATGAAAATAAGATGTAATTAAAGTACTTAATATAAAAAATGACCTTAATAAAAGTAATAAAATTCATACACCATGTTTTACTTTGTCTTAGTCCATACAAACTATACAAATCTCCACCTATAGTCATGGGGTTCTAAGTATGCTCAGTAAGATAGGTAGGCTCAAAGTGTTCGTATGCTTGATATATATATATATATATATATATATATATATTATATATATATATATATATATATATATATGATGGACCATAAAATAATGATATTGGAGGTATATTATTTGATATAATTAGTAAGTTAAAGGGTCATATTTGATGTCAAGGTGGCATATATAGATAAAAAGGTGACCTATAGGCCCTAACTTGTAGGTCCTCCTTTTGAGAAAACCAACATTAAATCAAGGTAGTCTATAGGTGCAACTTAGTGAGAGTTATAAGTTGTTGGAAGTTTTCTAGAGATTGATGATGATTTTAAAAGGTTTAAAATTTTATACAGGTTATTACTTTTTGGATAAGTCTCAAAAATATTAAGAGTAGTTGAGACACTCCAAGGCTTACACAGGTTAATAACTCAAGATAGCCAGCTAGGCCTAAGAGGAAAGCTAAATATGAGGTAACAAACATTGAAAATATCTTTAAAAAACCATGTAGCTTATTTAAACATGTTAAAACAAAGGTTATGGTATGATTTATGATGAGAAGGAGATTCAAATGCAGTCATACCTATCACATAGTCCACACACACAGTCAAATTCATGTAGATAGTTATGGAGGAGTTTATGATTTTGAGGCATCTATATGTCTAATCAAGACTTAAAATTTGTTATGGATATTTATTATCACTAATTAAATATTTAAATTTTATTCTATAGGTCACACTAATTTTTTAAACACTCATTATTTTGTTATAGACCTCACGCAGTCTCTTGACAGTCATATTAGAGACCATGAGGCCTATTTGTGATTCTTAATGTTTGATAGGGGTTCTTGAACTCCATGTAATGTTTTAAATAAATGATATATGATATTAAAGGTGATAATATTGATATTTTAGTTATGTAAAATTCATGTTTTTAGGTTAAACTCCTATGAGGGTTGTCATATGCAAATAGACATGTGTACTGTGCTAGTAGTGATGTCATCTGTGTGGGTTGAAAGGTACTTCAAGAGATTAGATGTCCATTGGAAGATAAAATATATGTTATAATAAAATTTAATAATATATTTATGATATGTAAACTTAGATGATGCAATAAAATTCACCAAACCCAGCCATCAAGGTTTTACAAGCTAAGACGACTTAGAACCCTAGGGTAGAGAGACAAAGTAGAGTTTGGGAAACCAAACGAAGCCTCAAGGGATAGAAACAAGTGTAAATGAAATTATATAATGATTTATAACCCCTATTATCACCTATAGTTTATTTGAATATCAAAACTCAGTATTAAGTCCTTTTGGCCTAATGTTAGTCTCAAGGCCTAGAAGGCCTATATCACATTAAGGCACATTCAAACCCTATCAAGAAATATGAATCAATTAAGATGTATAAATAGATTTTAAATTTTAAATAAATTTATTTCAATAAGTTAAATATAATTAAATGTCATTTTCTAATCCAAGGTGCTAATTCAAACTATGTAGTCTTAACACTCATATTTACCCCTATTGAAATGCCCATATCTTTCACCACATAAGGAATTAGGAAAAATTATTTTATCATGTTTTGAGTACCAATATTTAATTTAAATAAATTAATCATTGAGGTTGGTTTAATTTATGAAGTTTATTAACTATCATTAAGACTATAAGGAAGTCTACAATACATGTAGAACCCCGTAAGCAAAATTATTTACGTACATATATTTACACACTTTCCACATGGAAACCCAATATTATCAAGAAATTTGAAGGGGTATATGGAATAATTATTCATGTAAATAAGTTATTGAATGGATTTATATATTTTATGAATGATTGTTAAGAAGGTAGGCTTGTCTAAGCTGTCAAGAGCCTGTTTTGACTAGTTTTGAGTTTCTAAGCTCATAGTCCCATGAAATAACCTATAATAACTTGTAAACTAGTTGAATAATGCTGTTAATTATCTCAATATCATGTTTTACCTATTTTTTACAATAAATTGCCATGTGTGGGTGCCTAGGAGGCCCAAAATGGATTAAAATGCCCATTTTTAGGGGTCTTCAAAGGAATAAATGGTATAAATGAATGAAAGAATCCTAATGTGACCTAAATCACCATTATATGGAACTAGGATCCCTTACCATGGGTTTTTTGTTTGATTTGATGAGTAAAAGGTCAAAAACCCATGTTTTCTAATAATTTGTGAATGGTTTCAAGTTTAATAGAGATTTTTACCATTGTTGCATGTCTTTAAGGTGGCATAAAACTTTGTTTTATCCCTAATAATAATTTTCTGTATGCCTATAAGCCCTCTATAGGTCTAAAATTATCTCTTATGGTGATAAATGGCCTTGAAATCAAGTTTTATCAGTGTTACTTGAAGATTGCTTAAGCTTGAAGACCTCCATTAATGGATTCCAAAGTATTTTTAGGTTCCATGGTGATTTTTTTAGGTTGGAGTATCAAATATGAGTTTGTGAAAAATAAGAAATAAAAAAAATTAACCCTCAAATTCAGTGCAAACATCAAATGCCAAGGTGACTAACCATGTTGCCAAGTAGCTTCTAGAAGCTAAGTGGAGTTGGGGCGTAGAAGTCAAGTGGAGGATTTTTAGGGAGTTGAGGAGAAAATTAGAACATTTAAGGAATATTATATATTTTTTAAGACTTTTTTCAAGTTAGTGTAGCATGATGTCATCTTCCTCAAGAATTTTTTTTCCTCTAGTACCTTTTTAGGCCAATGGGAGAGCTTGAAGACTTTTTTGACCTTGCAGGGTTAATTTACTAGGTGAATATTAGTGACTAAGTGGTTTGAAGGTGGTTTATACTCATCTAACTCCTCCTCTTCATTTTTGGATCTCCATAGAGGGTGGTTAAATGGAATTTATTGATTTCTAAGAGCTTTCTTCTCCTCTCTTTTCCCTTTTCTCTTATATATCCATTTTCTTCTCCATTAAAAGAGATACTCTCATTTAAAGAGATAAGACCTTTTCAAACTTTATAATAAAAACCTATTTAATCAATAATACAACTTATTTTACCTATCTCTTTTCCTACATCTAGTTTTCTATTTAGCTTATGCATGATTACTTTATGGAGAAGTGGTCTTACTTGGTGATCATACTTATTTATTTCCTTTTTGTAGATATTTCAAGGTGTTTATATGTCTGAACTTATGCTTGTTTGATCACTAATGATGGTATAATGTGAGTTTTGATACTCCTCCATGCTTCATATCTTATCTAATGAGGATAGTTTAAAAATATTGATGCAAAATGACCAGTTTGAGAGATTTTGAATGAGGGTTGTCTTTGAGCTACCTTAGTGTTAGTTTCATGAAATTTGGAGTGTATTTCATTTTGTTACATCACCTTTTTTGTGTGTTTATTCATCCTTTACAACCCTTATATCCCTTTTCCAAGTATAATGAATAGTTTATGTGAGCTACCAAGAGGAACTAGCCTTCTTTAGATGTTCAACCCCATCACAGGATACCCATAGCCTGGGGTTGACCCCATTTTGTATCCATAAGTGAGAGATCCTATATAACCCTCTAATAAGGGTGAATTTTTTTGTTAAAACATTAAACTTGTCATAAGTATCCCTAATCTTATCTTATTGATATTTATATTTTTCATGGATTGTATACAAGTCCATAAATCATGAATAGTTTTATGGTAACACAATTGTCCTCAAACTAGAAACATTTCTAGGCATAGCTTGTGTATTTGTTATGGGTGACATTTAAATTGGGTCACTTTTTTGTGTACATTTGAATATTTTTAGGTTGACCTTTTTGTTCCAATAATCCTCTAATTTTAATATATATGTGAGAATACCTTAGAGGAATTCAAGGGGATGTAATCATTTTTAGAAAAAGGCACATAGAGAGCATAAAAATAATCTATATCACATTTATTCTAATTATAAATTTTCTAAGAGATATATTTGTTTGCATGCTTATACCAAGAGAGGGCCTAGTACAAATTACACTTATACTTACATTTACATGATTTGGCAAACACACCTATTAGAATGAGAACTACATACAGTTTGATACCTATTCAAAGTATTAGAAATGTAGGAAACACTCAACTAGTCATTAGGGATTATATTAGGTTAGTAAAACTCATCCATTTCACTTATTATTCCCATTCATATTAAATTATATAGTGCACAAATAGGGATAGAAGCAAGGAGGGATAATATATCCATTCACATGGGATTAAGGACACATATATGCATAGAAAAACTTATTAGACATAGGAAAAAATAGTCAAAACTATCATAGATTGGCAAAGACACTTAAGATAGTTCCACGATGCAATAGATACTGCCACACTACACAGGTGTCTAGGAAGTGCAAAGTTTTCTAGGCTTATGTAACTACTCTTTTTCTAGAATCTAAGCATTCACAAAAAAATTCCTCAACACTTTTGGAAAATCAATCCTACAAAAAACCTACATAGACCCAAAATAAGCTAAGTATCAATCCCCTTTATTATTTTAAATAAATATTAAATTACTATATTATGCTAATTCCACTAAAAATTGTTTGGTTGTTATAAATCTTAAAAAATAGTTTTTTCACAAAGATTTGTCCTCTTAAGTTCTTAATCCAAAAATAGATAAAACATATCAGTGAACACATTATTATTTTAGAACATAACACACCCTAGGTCCCCTTAAGGTTTAAACCTTTTCTTTCAATGGTTTTATATTTCTATATTTATCCTTAATTTTTGGATCCATATGTTTGATCTTATATTCAGAGTAGGTCTTGTGATTATTTTCTTTATCATCTTGTTTTTGAAATTTTCATATGAATATGCATCCTATAAACCCTAATACATATAGCTCTATTTATCCCTTATCATATAATCATGCCATACCTTATAGATATGATAATCAATGGATAGATAATGTTATATATGATCATGCTTGTGTGCATGATAATAATGCTTATATAAATGAGGAATATACATATACATCTACACGAGATGGAAATGATTATTATGTTATGATAATGATGATCTATAGTATTGGAATGATTGTGATTTATATTTCTATAATTCTAGTTAATAAGAAGAGTATAATGAGATTAAAATGCAAGAATTTAATTTTCCTTCTCTCTATGCATTATTGTATTATCATTCATTTTAACAAGATGAAATAAAAATTGAATTAAAAAATGTAATTTTTAGTATAGTTCCACTTATGAATGAAGATACATTAAACTAATGGATAGATAATTTACATACTTAACCAAATGATTGTAAGCCTTATAATGATATTTCTACATGCCATGATTATAGTGATGCAAAATGTAATGATATTACTCTTAATCATTAAAATGAGAAATTCCTTTACATGATACTTTTAAATGTGATGTTTTTTATTTTTTCTTTATAAAATAAATTACCATAGTTATAAACCATGGAATGATGTCTTTATAAAGAGTGATTCTATGCAAGATAATTATATAAATGTTTATGATCAATTTACCACACTTATATCTAATATATAGGATCATTTCCATAAAACTTACCTTGTTATAAATAATGCAATTATGGAAAAAAAATGATAAATTTCAACCATTAAAATGTCCACTTAAAAATATTTTCATGCCTTACTGAGAATTCATAACCTTAATGCAAGTTTTAGGTGCTTTACAACACAAATTACATCACCTCTCTCTATAAATTAAATATATCATTCTTTGGTAAATTCTAATGCTATATATGGAGACCCAATAGTACACAAGATCCTTAATTTACCATTGCCTCATGATTTTATAATGAATAAAATTAAATTTTGTGATGTAAGTGATGATCCTTTTATACACCTTAAGGGTTCCATAACTTCAACGAATAAATATGATAATCAAATTCTACTCAAATTTTTCCCTAAGAGATTAGATAATAAATATTTGGATAGGTTTAATCATATTCCTAGTGGATATTTTCATGAATATATTTAGTTATAACAAACATTATTAATATAATATATTCATAATAAGTGTCAAAGTGTTACATATGATTGTTTACCTTCTCTACATCATAGAAAGTCAGAACCAATCACTGATTACATATTAAAATTTAAGACTAGTATGCATAAATTGATCTATCAATCAATGTATTTGGAGACAAAATATATATTTTGTATAGGACTTATTTATTCCTTCAAGGATAATTTATTTTATTATAATTGTGAATCATTTCAATATTTTTGTTTTAAGACCATTCCATTTTCTAAATAACTTCCATATGTTCGAAATAATGATCATGAGAATATAAATACAAAAGGATGAAATGCATAAGTAAATTCATACTAATAAAATGACGCACAAAGAATAAGTATAAATTATGGTGATGAATAAGAAATAGGAGACAACAAAGATCACTTATAATCCAACTAAGGACATGAGCCCATCTTATGAAAATAAAAAATAATCAATAAAGTTTTCTTATTTTAAGTATAATCCAAGTGTTATTTTAGAGACATTGCTCGACAATAAATTGATTAGATTACCTCCTCATCATTATCCTCCTCATCATTTATAATGGGTGAGGTAAAGATTATTTTTTTAACTATCATCGTATTAATGGACATATGAAAAATAGTTTTTATGCATTAAAATATTAAAAAATTCATAGATAAATTCATTATTACATTTCTACACATTCGACCTCTCCTTATCATTCTACTTCACACACTACGCGGGTTGATATTTTTTAGGACATTTCTATAAATGAACCAATTGTCATTCTTTCTTTGTTATAAGGTAAAACTAGAATGGGAATTATTGTTGATAAAAAGGCACAATGCAATGCAAGCACAATTGTATATCTAAGAGAATTAGGATATGGGGAGTGATACTTATAGCATATAATTACATTTAATAAAGAAATTGGACATATTAATCTACCATTCACTCTTAAGATTAAGGAAGTGAATACACTATTTTTTGTACACCATACTAATACATGAGGTAATGCAATTTTGGGATAGTTATGGTTACAATAAATGAATGAAAAATTGGATATAGATAATAAAATATTATAATTTTATTTCTAAGGTGGATTAATTAAATATAATTGATATATAACATATATAAAAAAAACCTATTAATAACATAGTTACATCTCGTAATACACGTGCATGGATACTCAAAAAAAATCAATGAGCCATATATCAAAAATTTGAACAAGTAATGAATATTTCATATAGACAACAAAAAAGAAAATAATATCAAATAGGATTAACACAAGTTTATAATTAAAATGAAAGTTTGACTACTCATAAGATTTCAATATAGTTTTATATGAGAATTATTAAGGTGTACAATTATTATATCCATATAATTGGTTAATAAAATTCATGCTTACCAATTGGTTCATTTATACACATGTCAAACTTCAATCTTAATTCATTAAAAAATTAAATTTCTACATCTCATCATATCAAATATTAAAAATATATAGATACTAATTACCATGTGAATCTAAATTAAACAATAACAAACTCAAAATATATATGATACATATATTATACAATATAAATGCCATAATATAATAAAAAATATATAATATAAATCTTTCTCTCTCACACACACACATACACACATGCATATAAACACAATAAGAGTTTTTACATGATAATAAAATGTATCAATACTTAAAATAACTTAATAAAATGACCATGATAACCATGACTCTATACATTATTATTGTAATCTCTCAACATGAGTGCTATTAATGAAGAGGCCCAACTATCATCTCGTTTTGACTAAGATTGTGACTAAATATACCTTTTTGACCCTTTTACATGGATACTCTTATCTAAATTGATGTATGATCAAGATAAAATAAAACATATTTAGAAAATAATTTTTTTCCTAAATCTAGAGTAGGAAATAAAGGGGGAATTTTATGCCTCACTAGTTCAATTTTCAACTCATCACACTTGTATTTCATATCTCACACTCATATGTCACTCTTATATATGTAGTTGTGGATATTTCAACTCAATGAAATAATTGGGCATGTACACCTGATATATTTATGGTTATCTATAGAATTAACTTAGGAAATGCATCATTAGTAGCATGTCTAATCAACACTCAAATGGTAACATCAATAAATTTATTCCAATGGAGTTTAACTCCTACAACACACATTACATTATACATCATTAGTAAATAAAATGTATCAAATACGTAAGAAAAAATTATAAATATATTTAAAATACATATAAATTTTATAATTCTAACCATGGGGAACATTTTTTAGAATCTTCCTATCCATCCCTAACATCTCCATCACTTTTGCTCCTATACCACTCTTTATTACAATAAGAAAGAATATATTCTATCAAATTTGTATCTATAAATGTTTATAATCTGATGTATACTTGGCATCATCCACATAATCTATCTCAATAATAATATGTAATGCATTCACAAGAATGTGTACTATTTCTACTTCACTAGATTATTATCTCTCACCCAGATGTATACTAACTTTGTAGAAATATACCCATAGCCATGGCACTAGAGCCACATCCTGTATGATGAAAAAATAAAAATTCAAACACTCATATTGAAAATAATAGTACACCCTTTGTCACTGGTCAAAGAACTAAAAACTAAATATAAATCTATGTAACTACGCTTTATATTCAACCCATTTGGAAAATATTGGATATGTTCACAAGATAACATAATCTATTATAAGATAATCAATCATCCTCTAGATATTTGTGATAGTCCTCCTTATAACATGGGAAGTACTAACCTACTTCTGTGTATATATTCTTGGGTGTGCCTAGTCACCACTTGGCATACATATTACTCTAATCATTGAAATAATATCATATGTCCAATAATGTAATAGTTTAGTTGTTATTAATCCTCTATTATAGCCCCTTCTTGTAAACTTATATAGATATTTGTATAAATTTTCCAAAATAATGGGTCCCATTGATTACATCATGTCATGGTCCTTGATATCTTAAATAATAATATACATCATGTATGATATAAACTCTCCATAGCCATCTATTTTAATGAAATATTCTATTAATACACATAATAATATCTGCATAGATAGAACATTAGCTAAAATAATCTAAAAATGTAATATAGTAGAATTCCTAGTGGTATAATGTGCTCCTTTAACATTATTGATCATATAAATATGAGTGCACCTTTTTAGGCCTTTTCTATATGTAGCCTATATAGTGTCATAAGTACAAAACATTGGTAATCTCATATTCCACCATATATATTAAAGTGTCAAAATCATCTCAAACATCAGGAGTCATATAGTGCATGTGTTTACATGTATGCATGTCATACATAATCATGTCTAAATGCCTTATATGGCCTAATATGGAATGATCCATGGTATTTATCTCAAAATCAATAAATTTTAATGCTTGAATTATCTCCATAAATCATCCATGACTAAACTCTCTAGCACTTTTTACCTCTTGAGTTTCTTCTAAACTCACATTTTTAAGGTCTTAAGTATCTTCTATATACTTTATGCAATTATATAGTTTTTTTGAGTTCATTTTATTAATCTTGTCACACATATATTTAGCACTATATTATTGATATTTATTATTTACATATCCTTTAGGAGTGTATGTAATTCACGAATGGGTCAATGGTGAAATATTCATACTCAAACTATGAAAATGTATAGGTGTATGTTGGGGATTTATTTTTGGTTGTGTCTCATTTATGTCAATTTATTATGTATGTTTAAATCTTGTTGGTTGGATTTTTTGCATTTATAGTCCCCTAATTTAAATATTTATATCTCTATACATGAAAATCCCTAGGTTGCATTTAAGGGTTAGAAATCATTAATTTAAAAAGGCATAATAAAATCATACAACAACAATATTGCTTATGGTTTTAATAATTTTGAATTTTATAAGAGATATATCTATTTTCATGTTTATTCCAAAATAGGTCCTAAGATAAATAGAATTTAGAATTAAAAGGAATGATTTGAAACAAAAAAAACTGTAGGATAACTACATTCATTTTTATGAGTTTTTGGATTATTTCAAATGTAGGTAATGCTCAGTTGGTCACTAAGGATTACCTAAGGTCATTCTAACCTATCCATATCACATGTTGTTCCTAGTCAAATTTGATCCTATACTACATAGTTAGGGATTGAATCAAGGATAAGGATAAAAAATCCATTCATATGGGATCAAGTATATATGCATGCCCAAGAAAAGTTTTCAAACATAAGCACAATAGTCATAACTTTAAAAAAAATGTATAGGTATGCAAGATAGTTTGCTCTCTTGTAAATAGTGTTATATAGAGCATGTGTCTAAGAGGCATGGAATTTTCTAGGCTCATGTAGATACTTTTTTATATAATAAATGCTTTCACAAACCCTTAACTAATCATTTTTTGAAACATCATCCTAAAACATACCTTCACATACTAAAAATAAGTTTAGTGTCAAATATCTTTAGTATTTTTTATAAATAGTAAGTTATTATATTCTTCTAGTTACACTTTTGTTTGGTTTTTTTATATTGTAAGTAATATTATTTATAACATATTTTTATCCTATTAAGTGT
The DNA here is from genome assembly GCA_037957365.1 of Torreya grandis. NCBI lineage: Eukaryota > Viridiplantae > Streptophyta > Pinopsida > Cupressales > Taxaceae > Torreya > Torreya grandis. Next base: position 1,707,717 of record JARHVA010000496.1, read on the forward strand.
ATTTAATCTAATAATAGATAAATCAATATGATATGCATGAAATATTTTTATGAATGTTTTATGTTTTTTTTTTTTTTTTTTTTTTTTTTTTTTTTTAATAATAATTTTGACGAAGGAAACACTACTAATAAGACATATTTAAAGAAAAATAATAGAATAATTAAATATATTTACAATTATATGGTATTTTAAATATGCATTGATTATGATCACTAAGGCATTTTATAATTAGGTATATTTATCAATGTTTTTATTTTTTATAATTTGAATTAAAATAGCACACAAAGAGCGTAACATAATAATCAAGAAGAATATATGTTACAAGAGTTTATTAAAGATTCATGCATTAAATACCTTAATTCAGGTACCTATACTACCCTATAATGGTGTCAATGCCTAGATTTAACATAAAGGAATCAAATGCATTTCTTAATGTATCGTAAAATTGCTCTATATATGTGTAATACTTGTCATCATTCTCAGGTGATATGATTTTAATCAATTATATAGATGGTGAAAAATATTGTGCAGGAATATTTTGTGTCAAAAATACTAACTAATGTTATAATTCAACCTTAGGATGTGGAAGTTGAGGTGAAACATGTGTTTTAGGTGTAACTATGGGAATCAAAACTTGATAATACATAAAAATAGAAGATAATTTATTTATCACAACTATTGTATGTGAATGGAATAATTTTGTTTGTGGATGGCTTATTCCAAATTTCTTACAATAAAATATATTTATAATTATAATTATGATAGTTGGTTGATGATTAGGTTCTACATAATATAAGCCACTAATAGTGTGAATTTAATTGTTATGAATAATTTAAGAGAGTTGTGCAATGTTCATGGGATTGATTTGAATTCATTTAACCAAGGACATATACGCAATCAATTATATTATAAAAAATAAGGAATAACATATAAAAACTCTAAATATCTTTTAAGGTCAATGGTGAGATGAAGTGTTATACCACCCAAGGGTGTTTTATCATGTCCATCATAATTGTGTAATGTTGAGGTTACACCACATAAGTTAATATGAGGGAATCATCTATTGGATAAGAATGACATTATAATAAATTTTTGGTTAGAACCATTATTAACCATAATATCATACATGATTGAAGGATTACTATAAAAAAAAATACATGTATGTATAAAGGACCATTATTTGGCCCATCAATAAGTATCTCATTGTTGTAAAATTATATGGGAAATAGTTTCTTTTAAAAATTCAACACCATGCCAATAATGTTATCAAGCTCATGTTTAGGTTCCATAATATATTCCATGTGCACATTAAATTTATTTATAATGTTATAGTTAGGAAATGATTTGCTAAATATATTCAAATATTTATTAGGCCCTGAAATTGGTTCTTTGACACTATATGGATGTCCATATACTAAAATGATACTACCATAAATAATATATTGAATTTTATGGTGCAACTTATAAAAATTCTTAGTTAAATACCCTAATACCCTATGTTAATCACAAAATGCATTTAAATTAATTTTTTAATTTACAATTTTTTTATCACACTAAAGTGGTTTGGGTAAATAGATGAATTTACAGTCCAAAAGTTTCTATAATACTTAACTAGGTAGGTAAGGTAACCTTGTAAGTTCTCTATGTAGCCTAATAGTTGTAAATGTACTTTTATCTTGAGTTTTTAATGTTATGTTGATATTTTTATCCTCAATTTTAACTTGAGAATTAGATACATCATTAGTCCTTGGTTCAAATGTTAAATTTACATGATATTTGGGAGTATTAGGCGCTAAATAAATTGGTCTATATTTTAACATGATTGAATCTATAAGTTTATTATCAATGTTATAGAAGGAATGAGAAAGGTGATCAAAGCAATCATAGTCATTAAACATTACTTATTGATTAATAGTATTAAGTAATATACTTTATCTCACTATTAAGAAGTGGATGATTCATCTTATTAAGCAAGGTTTTGAATTTAAGGACACAATCCATAATTTATTCACAATAATCTTGTTTGATTTGCATAATCTACAAGAAATAGTTTTATAATGTTAATTTAAAATTTAATGTTATCAGAGGTTCATAATACAATATAACATGCTAAATATGAGGATAGCTAAGTCTTTTTCAAGTTTACAGGATGGTGCAAAGAATTCATATTTAACAAGGAAAATAGAAACATAGTAGAGTTATATTTTAGTGTGTTTGATAGGAATTAGGATTAACCAGTATTTTAGTAATTATTCACAAAGTATATAGAATAACTTAGATAGGATTAAACCATACATTAAACATGATTTCACACACAAAGAATAAAATAATAAATACAATAGGTAACCATAACCAAAATAGTCTATATTTATCTCAACAAAAGTTCATCATCTTCTTCATACAAGCATACATATTTATAGTCATTTAGAATCCCTAAATATTTACATTTTTCTCATACTTTAGAACCAAAAGAGGGGATTTTTCATCTTCTATCTTTTTAAAATTCATGGAGGATAGGACAAAATACATATATCTAATAATTTCATACATAACACATGAATATTCAAGGAATATATTGCATATATTTACTTATAAATTTTCTTTTCCCAACAGTTTCCTAGACTTAAAATGTTGTCTCATCCTGATACAACATCATAGGTTCATCTAATGGTGAGATAATGGTAAGATTTGAAGAAATGGGTAGACTAGCAAGAGTCACAATAATCACTCAAGGTATCATTTCTGGTTTTAACCTCTTGTGCACTACTTAGTCACCTTTTTGATTTTTTAACTAAGTAGCATACTATCCTACTACCCTTTCAAGGTTTTAATAGGCTAGCATAACTAGGTGTCTACCCTTTATGGGTTTTCAACCATCCTATCCCTACTTTTCTCACTAGTCATTCCCAATATAAAAATTGTTTACAAAATTTTAGAACTTGTACCTTGTGTAATACTTAACTAGAAGGAGGTAGCATGATAGTGAAAGAGAATTGGCTAGCAAGATATTTAGCCCTAGATTGAACATCTTTACATTATGTGATTTATTATTGGAGCTCAGATGGTGGCTTGTATCCTAGAATATTGATAATCTGAGCCACCTCACTATAGAAGGGAGCTAGACCACTTTTGCAAGTATGTCAATAAATCATCACCTCCTGGACCATGCATAGGAGAATGTGCATTGGTACATGATATCTGATGAGTTATTTTATGTCTAAATCATTGGTGATGCTCATGATTATCTTTTTATTATTGACCCTTATTTATATTTCATTGATTAGATACTCCAACTTTTCTACGTGACATTTGGCTTGGAGACCTAGAAATGAACTACATCATAGGTCATGCTGCTAGTTGATAAGTCTATTGTGCATATTATCCTTAGTGGTGAATGATTATTGAGAGCAAGGTTATTCTCATCTACCAATTTATTTTGGTTATTCATGGTTGTCTTGGTGAATACTACTATGGTGAAGTCTACACTAGAGTTGACAATGGAGTTGTCAAGTTATTGCTTTTAGTCTAGAAGGTTTTGTGTGACTTGATGTGCTTGGAGGGTAGTAATATGAATCATGATCTGATACTCCTCCATCAAGGTTATCAATTTAGATGCATCAATCTTCATGCTCTGGCCTAATATGCCTATTTCATGAAGTTTTTGGGTTATGCACCATTCCTTTGTGAGATCAGAAACTAATGTCTTGAGCATACACTTGTATGACATCACCTGGTCACCAATTTCTCAAGTGACCAACTCCAAGAAAGTATCATCAATCATCTTATCCAATTCATGAAGGTGGGCTAGGAGTTCCACATTCTCTACCTTGGATTGATCCAACTCTTATTTTATAGAGGTAGCCTTTTGCATGATGAACTCTTGGAAAGTATGGCACCCTCTAGTTGTTTCATCAAGGGTAGCCAAGACACATTCAAAGAGGTCTCCTACTTGATTAAAAGAGTGTCCAATATGCTTGTGGATGTTTTAATATTTGGGCATGGCATGTTGGATAGTAGGAGTGAGAAGGTAGTACACCTAGTAGTTACTATGGGAACATCTTAGAGCCAAACACCTCCTAATGGAAACTAAGGTTGTTACGATCCTAATTGAGTAGTTGTTGGTGCTTGTGTTGTGTTGTGTCCTCTAATACTCACTTGGTTTGTTGCATAACATTTTCATCCTTATTATGTTTGGCTTTCTCCTCCTCCTCCTATTTCTTTTTTTCTCTTCTTCCTCCTTTTTCTTATCCTCTTCCTCTTTCTTCTTTTTCTCTTCTTCTTCTTTCTTCTTTTTCTCTCCCTCTTCTTTCTTCTTCTCTTCTTCTTCTTTATTATTTTTCTCTTCTACTAGGGCCATAGCCTTAACTTGATCTTATGCATCTTGGGCTTGTGCTTATTCCTATACTTGAACTTATGCCTATGCTTGTTTTTATTGTAAGGCTTCATCCTCTTCTTGCTTCTTTTTCTTGGCATCTTCCTTTGCCTACTGTTGTACCTAGACTACTACATATTATTTTATCCTTTCTTCTTATTCATCCTTTTTCTTATTCTCTCTCTCCTCTGATGCATTCTTAGCTACATCAATTTCTTTTTGTTCTTATTTGGCCATCTCCATGGCCTTCTAACTGTCAGCTTTGGCATACTTGGCATTTTTTGTGTCCTTAGCTTCTTTGGATTGCTACATGATGTGTTTTTGTTGTGCTTCTTCTTTATTTATCTACTTTTCCTCCTTCCTCAATCAACATTAAACTACATGAGCTGCTTCTTCCCTATTAGCCTATTGCTCCTCTTATGTGGTTTATTTCAATGTAATTTTTTCAACATCTTGAGCCTATGAAGATGGTGGTGAATCAACTGGTCTCATCTCCCAGATGTAAACTTGTACTTTTCTTTTCTTGATCATGACCAATCTATGTTTGGGTGGTGGTCCAGTAAATGTAGGTATAGATTCTTCTTCTTAAATAGAGTTTGGTCATCCAAATATAACCTCTTCCAAGGTAGGGGAGACCCTTTCCTCCTACCATGTTTGGGGCTTGTATATAAGTTTTTTAGGTGGGATATTTGGATTAGGTGCAAATATATCTTCAACTATGAATGTTAGTGTAAGTTGTAGCTACAAAAAGTCCATTTATGTTGGAGTTACTCTACTTTTTCTCAAACTATGTCAATAATGATGGAAGGTATATAGGAATGGAGATACACCCATATCTTAGGGTAAATCTATTTTTACACTTAAACCATGTGTACCACTTTCCAAAAAAAAAAAAGCATCCTCCTCATAGTAGTCCCTAGCCATGTCTATCATCATGACCTAGTAGACTTCCTGATCATCTATGCCCTTCTGCATGAGGTTGTAAGAACTCACTATCTATGGCACGTTGGGATCATCCTTCCAAGTCATAGTGTTATGTGTCATTCATTTCAAAAGAGGAGATGTTGAATGAGGGTCTACTCTATACTTTACCTTCTACTACTACAAGCTGCTTACTTGCTCTAGTTTTTTTGTAATCAGAACATCTACACCAAGTGGTACAGCTTGAAAAGGGGTCACACACCTAGATGCGAATGATTTTTTTGAGGTTACTTTATCCTGTTTCATTTCCATTATCTTTAAAAAGGGGATTTATTATAAGGGTGACCATGGTATCTCATAGACAATGATGATAATTCCTTTGGGAAACAAAGTGATAGTGGCATGATGACCTAAGTATTGCATGATGTTTTGGGGTACTTGAGGATGTATTGCAATGAGGTATAGGCACTCCTTCCACTAGGATTTAAATTTACCCATGTGTAAGAGTTCCATAGTCCTATGTCCATGTCAGATTTTAGAACTATTATGTTAGTTAATAATTTATATATAGGTATAGTTCTCCCCATAATGACTTCCATTACATGAAGTAGAGTAGAAAGATGAGGAACTGGTATTAGATTGTCTATTTAGACATGGTGTAATAATTATCAATATTCATGAGTAACTCTTAGATGAAGTACTTAGGATAGTTAAATTATTCATTATGGTGGATCATTCAGTGGGTGATGTCTATAACTCCTTTGGGTATTTGCTTGGTAGACTAGGTCATCTACCAAAATCATCTAGTTATGTACTCCATGAGGATGTGTATTAGTTTGTGTAGGATTTCATAAATGGTAATTCCTAAATTTATATACACACATAAATCCCATACTTCTTTTAGAATGGGAGGCATTTTCATCTTGTATGGTAGTAAAGAATCTCCATGCACAGGATGCCTAAAGCTCAGGCCATTACTTGTGTGTTGATTATAATAGTTTCATCCAAACCCAAATAGATTGTACCTTCATTATATCACCCAAGCAATACTTGAATAATCTCTCATAGGTAACCAAATATAGGTAATATAAACATGCAATTGACATCTATATCATAGAATCGATGGGGATATGTGAGGGTGAGTGGTTGTGCAACATCAATAGGATCAAGGTAGAAGAAATTCTATTCATCTTGGTAGAGATAGTCAAATGGATCTTGATCACTATACTTGGTTTGCTTGAGTGCCATGTCGACACCCATGGCTTCTTTTTTTGAATTAGTCAGATCCCTCATTAGCTATAAGGTATCCATGGCTGCATGAAGTGATGAAATTTGAATGATCTATGGAGACAAATAGCTTAGTGCTTGAGAATAAAATCTTGGAGAAATACACATAAAGATAAAATGTTGACTTGGTATTCAAACTTGGATTTTATATATTTGGTGCCTCTTGGCTTCCACATATCATCCATGCTTAGTTATCCACTTGTCTTAAATGTAATGGTGGATGTGTAAAATCTATATCTGATCTGGCCATTAAAGTAGTTAGTCATTGGCATATGTGTGGAGTTATGCCATTATGCTCTTTGGTGTCTATATGGGAGGTATGAGTAGTTGATGTTGATGAGTTACCAATTTGTTAAAGATAACATTAATTAACCCTTGTATCATGTATTTATTTATGGTAGATGACTATTATAAGATGGATATCTTGGTGATGAGACATTTTCATACCTTTCCTAGACTTAATATTTCTCAATCACTCATCTTTAAATTTCTTGGTAGCACACATGGATCCTCTTATGCACATCTGGTCCATGCGATGTTTGGTTACTTGATTCATAATTATTTTTTATGAGATCATCTAAAAACATATAGAAACACACATAAAACATGAAAAAATATGGAAAACATAATCTAAATGGTGCTACTCAACACCCACTTAGTTTTTAGAATGAGATCAATTGACTATTGATTTTAGGGCTTAAGCTGATAACCATTTTATTTCCCTAGTAACATGGTTCCCTAAATATCTATTAAAACCATTATTCCTTACTATGTTAGGTTATGTATAATATAAGGTCCTTTCCACTATATATGTAAGTTTCCCAAGAATGCTCTGAAATGAGTATCATAAAATAAGATTGATTGATCCTTATGAAATTATTTCTAGCATAAGTTCCTATCATGTCATGATTTTTATAAATACTTATGAACTTCCTAAATCTATGCTACTTTTCATCTAAACTCATCCATCTAATTTAGCTCAAGGAGTCAGTTAGTAAGAGACTCATGATCTCTGAGTTGTATGACCATAACAATACATAAGTTGGGTACTAAGTGTTCCATCGACATGATTGCTTCAAGACCACACACCAAATGGAATGGTGTAAATCTTATAGCCCTTTTGTAATGTGTTCAATATGCCCATAAAATTTCAAGAATGTGATCTTCCCATTCATCCCACTTGACATCATAGATCTTTGTAAGAATTTTACCCAACACTTTATTAGAATATTTAGCTTGGCCATTAGCCTATGGATTATATGCATTGATTTTATGATGAGAGATTATAAATTATTTAGTTAGAGCCTTGATGATGTTGTTGAGAAAGGGTGTTCCTCTATCACTAACTAAATTTGTGGGACATCCAAACTTGGTTATGATGTTTTCATATAGAAAATTTATTGCATCCTTTACATCATAGCTAGATGTTGCAGTGGCTTCAACCCACTTAGTAAAATAGCTCATCATAGTGATTATATATCTTGCTTTACTATAATTGTTTAGTGGGTTAATACATCCAAAAAAATCAATGATCCATTATTCAAAAGGCTACTTAGATAATATAGGCTACAAAGGAATTTCATATTTCTATAGTGATTTACCCATATTTTGGTAGACATCATAGTGTTTCACAACTCTGTGTGCATCCTAGAACAAATTTAGCCACCATAAACCACTTTATAATACCTTTCTAGTCATGGCTTCTCCAATAAAATGTCCTCTTATGACTCCTTGATGAGCTTCTTCTAAGATTTGATGTTGTTAATGTTCCATAACAACCATACATAGAGCTTCATCCTTCCCCAAGTGATACAAAAGCCCATTAATGATAGTATATGGTAGTTCTCTAGTAACAAACTACTTTTTATCACACTCCTAATAGTGCACAAGGATGACTCCTTGATCTAGGAAGTTGGAAATGGATTAAAAATTTTCAATAATTATAGAGATATAGAAGAGGTGAGAATCAAGAGAGTCTTATTTTAATTCTTCCAATCTCTTCACCATTTGGAATGCAGTTGAGATGGTTTAGTTCCACGTTCTCTCTTCCTAGTTTTACATTTATATGGAATTGAAAATCTTGAAATAACATCAACCATAGAGAGATGAATCATCCTAGTATCATCTTGTTGACAAGGTATTTCAAGTATTGATGATCATTAAAGACTTTGAATGGTGTTGCAAGTAGATAATGTTTTAATTTTTGTAGTGTGAACATGATGGCCAATGCTTCTTGCTCAGTAATTGTGTAGTTTTTCTCTACGTCAAATAATTTTTAACTAGTAAAATGAATAAGTGATTGATTCCACCATATCCTAGCTATGAAATAATAACACCAACTACAATACCTAAAGCATCTACATTTATGTGAAAAGGCTTGATCTAGTCTAGAAAAATGAGTATAGCAATAGTAACCAATCTTTTCTTAAACTTGATGAAGGCTACTTGGCATTTTGAAGTCTAGACAAACTTCCAATTTTTATATAGTAAAGATTCCAAAGGAGATGAAATATCTATGTAGCCCTTGATAAAGTTGTGATAGTATCTTGTATTCCCCCAAGAAAAAGTGCACTTAGGTGGAACTAACATGTGGAGGCATACTCAAGATTACTATAATTTTTTCTTAATCAACCAGAATACCTTTACTGCAAATGGCATGTTCAAGCAAAACATTAAAGGGTGTGAAAAATAAACATTTATTAAAATTAAAAGAAATGAAAAGATATTAACATCATTCTAACATTAAATGTAGCTTAGATAAATGTTCTTTGAATAAAGAGAAGACTACCAATCATCAAGGTAAACTTCTAGGAAGTCCAGAATGAAATCCTTGAATGTCATAACCACTACATGAGAAAACACCATAGGTGTGTTCTTAAGGCCAAAAGTCATGACCTTGTATGCAGAAGAACCCCATTTTATAGTAAATATTATTTTGGCTCTATCTTCTTTTATGATTAGTAGATGATCATATCCACTAAAACCATCTGTGAAAGAATAAACTTCTTATCCTACAATAGACTTCAAAACTTCATCTGTGAATGGAATTGGGAATGGATCATTGACACAAGCATCATTAAAAATGTGTTAATCCCCAAATATTTATATTTATCCTATTTTTGTGGGTTGGACTACCATGGGGCTTATCCAATCTACCTTTTCTACCAGATAGATGATTCTTGCATCTTACATTTTATCTAATTCATCCTTTACTTTCAGCTTCATATTCAGATTGAGCTTGTATGACCACTTATTTTTAGGATGTATGCACTTCTTTAGTTCAATATGTATCTCTCTAAGAGATGGTTCAATACCTTATACCTCTAAGAATTTTATGGGAAAAACATCTTGACAATCTGTTCAAAGTTTTAGAACTTTAGAGACCTCAAATTATGTCCAATAATTGCAGATGTTTGCCAATTTTGGGACCTTCACTTTTCTAATATTTATAACATGATTTTTTAGAGGTTATTCATAAATGTTGCATTTTTATTAATCAATGATTCATATAGCCTTTTTTCCCCTTCTTATTCTAGAATTCAGATACTGTAAAACTTATCATCTTTAGTCAATTATGCATCGATGTTCTTGAATGGTTCTATAAGTTGCTTAGTATCAAATAAATCATTCATATCCAAGTCACCATCAAAATTTGAATCCCCAATATCTGTTGCCTCATCTTTTATATGGTGACATGAATTTTTTATAAATTTTTCTTTATTCTTAGTAGTTTTATATCTTTATAATGTTACATTAAGATCAAAGGTTGCTTCTTCTATGTAGTGGGTTTAGTTTTGGTGCTTAAGTCTTTTATACACCCATGGCATAAGAAATATATTTTTTTGGTAGATCATTATGAACTATAGGATTTTTATCTTCAAAAAAAAAATTATAAAATCACTTTGCACTTTGCCCCAATGCTTGGTCTCCCTTCAATGCTCTTGGTGCATTTACCATGCTACTGGTAATGGAGAAAGTATATAGTGGAAAATGTGAACCTAATAGTTTGGTACATGTTCCTCATTCCAAACTTCAACACATTTATGTATATGAATTTTAAGGAACTCACCTTCTTTAAATAATGGACAATGGTGTGGATAAACTATGGTAGCTAGAACCTGCTGATCATGAGCTCGTAGGCATCATCTCATTCAAGTTGGTTGTCTCGATGAGTTTCCCACCATGTCACAACTACTCCTTTTAGGGAATAATTTAAAGCACTAATCCACTTATTAATGGTTGGTATATGAACTTTCAAACTCAAAATGAAGTCATTTATGTCCTGAGTTGTATAGTTTACTAAAATTCATCACTCGTATGCAAAGACCATTCACATCGATCAAAGTTTATGGTCACCTTAGGCCCAGTTAAGGAGGTGGGTATCTGAATTGCCACTGATAGATGAAGTTATTTTCCATGGAAAAGTACCTTCCCTAATTAACTCTATGTATTCTTACATGTGATCATCAGCTTGGTATAGAAGTCATATTTTTATCAAGTAGGATATTTTATAGGCATAGATGCATAATATTTTATGATAAATTGGTTTACTACCAGCTTCATAGCTATTAGTTTGGGCCTCCATTGTTTCAATGTATTTAGTTGTTGAATGAGTAATGATTGTACCTAAGGTTTGGTATATTAATGAATACTAATAAATTAGGTTATAATTTTTAATTAACATTTATTATTGGGATGTTTCATAATATCATATTATATAAATAATAAGGTATAAAAAATTTCATTTAGTTTCATGTAAAGCTTTTAGGTTTTCCTCAAAATTTACCTTCATCCAACTGGTTTATTACATAGCATATGGAGGATCTAGTTCAACCAAAATTATGTAAGGATTGTGCAATTTTTTAAAAGGAATGATAACCAATTTATCACCTTAGTGAACCTATAATTGGTTTGGCACTATGTTGATAGTCATCTGACCATCGTATGCCTATTTCTTACCTATGATCATAGGGTAATGTGTTGTTACAGTTTTCATGTTGATGATTTTAAAGTCACCATACAATATCAATTCTATTGCTTTGATCTCCATATCTTCTAATCTACCAATAGGATCAACCTTTCCATAATTATCTAGATTCAAAATTATCAAGTTGTAACTCAAAACTAGTCATCCAATGGCTTCCCAAGTAGACCTAAGAATCCTATTGACTATGTTGCCAAAACCAAAGATAGAATTCAAAATCTCACAACTATAAACCTCAATGTTTACACTCTAGTAGATTATATAGTAGGTTTTTGATGTTATATAAGATATATTCATTTTTCAATGTATTTAAAAGTTTCAGAAGATCTGTGAGTGTAGTGACAACTCCATCTTCATGTATGATGCATGTGATCTAACCATACATTTTCACATATATTGATGTAGTATATCCTTCAATGATGTCTTGATGTTGGATACTTCTCAACATTTATGTAGCTTCATACATGAGGCCCTTTTTTTTAGCTATATATAGGTACTTATCTTGTTTATATTTTTAGATATCCTACTCTTGTGGCATTTCAAGTGGAGGCAAACCCTGGTCTGCATATTATTATTATGTAATAACATTTAAAAATTCATTTTATTTAGGCTACAAACTTACCATATTCACATTATAAATAGCCTTGTCCTTTCACTACTTCTCTAAGGGGGGACAATCTTTTGTGTCATGTTGATTAGATATTCTAAAGTATGTACAGTATGACTACCTTTGAGCATTCATCAAGAAATTTTGTTAGACATGATTATATTCTCCACATAAATAGCATTTTAGGGGAGGTTGTTGGTAAGTATTCCCTCCACCCCCTAGTATCCTCCTCTTTCTCCACCTTGAACTCCTATATTAGACTGGCATCCACCTTGATACCCTCTTTGTGGATGCATAGTGTTCCAATGTTGGTGCTACTAATTGTTATCTCCAATTCTCAATTATTGTTATGTAGTTGGTGGGGCCTAACTTATTTGTTGTTATTATATTATGGGTGAGATATAGGGTGCTACATACTAGTACTGAGGGGATGAAGGTGTCCAACTCGATGAATAAGGGTTTCATACAATCGATCCTTGAGGATGATATTATGGTGAACTCTAAATCCATTATGGACCTATCTGGGTCACATAACCTTTATCTACCTCTAGGCTTGGGATCATCAGATGTATTGAGGATATTTACTACATAGATTTAAGATCCTATAAAACTTGACAATTATTTTCATCATGACTATATGACTTGAAAAAATTTCAATACAAATTTTGTGGGTTCTTAATATGTTCTAGCAAAAGGTGGAAATTTGTGGTGGAGTGCTCTATTACTCGATAGATTTCACAAAATTATGTCTTGACTTTAGGATAATAATTTATATGATGTCCTTATTTTCCACACTCCATACATCATATATTTAAATTTGTATTATCTAACTTGTGGTTTTTCTCTATTTTATTCATAAAATCATGTAATGTAGTTTCAATTTTGGAATTGGCAATAGGGGCTTTTCCATAATCTCCAATCTATTCTACACGTAAGGAAGCATCTCTAGCATATAATTTTGTGGCATACTAATTTTCCATAGTGGAAAACCTAATCCTATATTGGAGTCCTTTAACAAACCATACATCTTTGTTTTTATCTATCAAAGAAAATTCTACCTTATTCATCACATCAAAGAATCTATGGTCATAGTCACAGACTCATTCTCTTGATTTCTTTTGTATTTCCTTTAGGTCCTATATATTTTGACTTGTGAGTTTATTGATTTTGAATTATATGATGAGACATTCCTCAATGTCTTTTAGACTTTATTGCTAAATTTTTCTTTGACATATGAATTCTAGTGCTCTACCAGTTAGTGCCCCTACTAATTCACACTTTTGAATAGCTTCATTAATGATGCCCCTACAAGTTAGTAAGTACTATTTAGGATCTATGGACCCATCATAGTTGGCTAAATTTATGAATCTTCCTAAATGATTCATCATGTTGACTAGTATAGATGAAGTCTTTTATGCAATTGTTATTAGAGGGGGCTATATTCTGAGTGATCCTGCCCATATACTAAGAGAATTATCATGTGCACTTTGTTTATCTACACTTCTTCATTTTATTATTCATTTTAAACTAACTATATGGACTTCAAAGCCTTCCTAAGAGATTTATTATGAATTTTAGTACCTCAATAGGTCACATGTTCTAAAAATGGTCCTTCCCAACTATCACCTTCTTGTCCACCTAGCTAAAAGCTTATACTAGAATATAAAAGATTAGGTTGTGGGGAAGTGTGTTATTCTAATGAACGGTTCTTTCCTACAACTTATTTTTTTCTTGAACCTAAATTTAACTTGTGATTGTATTTTGTGTCTTTGCATAATTCATCTTATTATGACAATACCCTTTCTTGTAGCTATGCATTACATCTATCATCTATCTATTTTACTTCTAAATTGTTCTTGCCTTCCTCTTTACATGTCCCATATTCATGTCATTTTTCATCCTCTTGTTCTATCTACTGACATTACTCATCCTTTTTATTCATTCTTTATTCATCCTCTCATTCGTCACATATTTACACTCATTCATAATCTAATCTAATACTACTTTTACCTTTACTCATAGCTACCTAAGTATTGTTTTATATATTCCATCTATTGTATTTTCACAGTTCTCTTTCTAAATCTAGAATTTTATTTTGACTCATGTTTCATTATGTCTGCATGATTTATTAAAGTCTAATATTTACTTACTCATATATCCATCATTCACCATCATATGCACACACCCTCATACACCCAAAATAACTACTCCATATTGGATGGAGTAGGCACCATTTCCTTATCCATAACCAACATCTTTATCAAGAGAGGTAGTCACTATAAACAAATTCCTCTAATGCCTTGAACAAAATGGTCCTATAAATCTTTGAACACTATATACCATTATATTAAAATTTTGATGATGTATTCATTTATGGTGGTAGCAACCCAGTAGTCTATGGCTCTTATCTAGTCAGTTTCTAGTTTTAGTAGTTGGTTTATCTTTTCTTCAATTTAAGTAATTATTTATTTTATTTTAAGATTGAAATAATAATATTCCAATATTTTAGCCAGTTAATTAGCAATTCAAGTAATTCACATGAAAAACATTTCATATATTTCTTCATAGATGTGCTCTTGAATTATTTCACTTATGGTAAGGCCGGTACTTTTA
>JARHVA010000496.1:1727500-1850000 GCA_037957365.1 Torreya grandis
TGGAATATCTCGAGTAAGGGTTTCAATATCCTCTTTCCCATAAGTGATCGATGAAACTATTGAATTATAATTTCCCTCCTTTGATAAAAGGGAATGTGTAGAGAGACGAAGATGGATAAACATCACAAGTATGTAGTATTGTGAATAACTAATTTAATAGAGAAGTTTTGATCTTGGATTGCCCCTTGGTGAAACAGATGCTCTCTATTGATTTTTTCTTGACTCTACATTCCTTCCTTATTTTATTCTTATTACCAAATGAAATTGAAAAACCTTATATTTATAGGATGACCTAAGATGAATCATGTGTACTATATGAATTATAAAAATTAAATTGGGAAGGGTTAATGTGTAAGTTCATGTAAAATGGATATAATTATCCAAGTATATATAATTAACAATCCCATATGGATACATGATTTTATAGGATAAGCATGTACAATTATGATATTTTATAGGAGACAAGTTGATACTTATTATTTGAGGTTGGTTTAGATAATGGGTGACAAGTGGTTTATAAGTAATAACATATAGCTTTTAGATAATTGAGATGCCTTATAGGATTAGTGCAAAAAAAATATACTCATGTCAGTTTGTGTCCATCCTATAAATGTTTTAAAATGTACAAGTTCTTTAAAAATGATAGATTGGAAATAAAACATGGGAATTATGGTTTTTCAAAAATTTGGATGTATACATAATGACCCCACATTTATGTGGGAATGTGAGTAAAATTCATGCACATGTAAAAGTATACATTTAAATCAATTTAAGCACACACTTTTTCTTACTATGGAATAATGAAGGGTTTGACCTTAATCTTGCTAAGTTTCCATCCATAATTGATTAAATGATTTACCTAAATAAGTTTTATATACTATATGTAGTTAAATTTATCATGATATACATGTGATTATTTGAAAAAAATTAAATTTAAAATTATCTCTTGAAATTAATTTAAAAGGAATCATAGGAAATAATACACCTATTTGGTATTTACACCAAATTTTACTATGATTTATCCATCACTAGACTTTTTATAGGTGTTGTAAACATAACCCATCATTTTCTCATGGAAGCCACCAGGCCTAACACACACATCCTATAGTTTTTAAAAATTCTTAAAACATATCTAGGAAACTTTTCAAGGAGCCAATAATAACTCAACTTATTGATCAAGTTAGTTTGTAACTCATTTATCTTCAATCATAATAGACACACCTTGAATTTAATAAAATAATTTATAATTCCCCCATTTTTAGGTAAGGGATGAACATCCTATTGTTTCAATAACACATCTCAAAATAAAAAATCTAAAAAAAAACATGAAACAAAATAGTCAAATCATCACATGTTATTATAGACACCCAAATTAGGTACAAGCCTATATTTAGTACCTTTTCCTATAGATTTACACATATAGATTGTTAAATATGAATGAATTATCTATCAGCATAATTATTTAGGTATTCCCTCTTTATTTCATATATTTAAGAGGTAAATTTAAAAAAAATTGCCCTTCAATATTATCACAAGGATCCCCATTTCCTTCCCTTTTATCTATTATGTGTTTTTAGGACAAGTCTATAGTTTCCAATAGATCCATGCTTGAAAACTTGTTTGTGAAATACAAGCTTTTATATGCATAATTTGGATAAATATTTTGGGTCATGTTTCATTAGATATTTTATTTTTACCCATTAAATCTTATTGGGTCACATTTTGTGTGCCAATAGGTATCCTAATTCAAATTTAATACCTCTATAAATACAAAGCCACTATAATGCATTTAACATAGGATTATAGAATATTAAGAGATATACATATGTTTTCACATTTTAGTTCCAAAATTTTTGAAGTAAGATATGAAATTTAGAAAGGCTAAATTCATATTTTTATGTTTTTATCAAGGTTCAAATATGAGAAAAAGAATCTAGGCTTGAATTCATAATTTCACACATAAATTTGAGTTTGATCCTTCTTAAAGTATATGAAATGTAGTTTATAACTTGGACAGTCAAAGGGGATTGACCAAGGTCGATCCATTTCAATCCCTTTCACTTAAAACCCATGTTTTTGATATCTAATCAATTTGTGTGGGAACTTAGGTCTCATATTACATGAATTTTTATGTAATGTTAAACATGTGGTAGTATCTCAATAATATTAGTGAACATAGGTGCATGTGGTAATTTAGCCACATGTTTATAATTTTCATAGTAAACAAATCCAAAATCAATATACAAGGTTAGCCTATGCTATTTTCTAGAGAGTACAGACCTATCTAAATAGGGGCACATACTATGTTCTAATGAGCCTAAAAATGGCTCATTATTGACATGAAATTTCCTTCATTTCATCTCTCTAAGGATATAATCTTATGTAAATCATAGACCTTTAGCTAACTATTGCATATAAAATAGCTACTTTATCTCATTTATGTCAAACCAAAGGTTGAGTTACCATTTTGTCATTTATACCTAACAAGTAACATGCTTTAGTGTTTTACTTATGAAGAATACACAAGAAGGATAGCAGAAAGAGCATTTTCAAGAAGTTCCAATTTTGACCTTAGTTTCTCAAAGCTATGGACTTAGCTATTCTAGGATCTATGGACTCTGCCAATCTAGAATCCATAGACTCTATCACTCTAGAATCTATGGACTTTTCCAGTGCAGGATCTATAGACTCTGCTAGTCTATAATCTATGGACTTTACAAATCAAAAATTTGAGAATAAAAAGAGTTTGTAGATGGTCCAAAGAGGAATATTACTCTATATAGAAGCACATTAATGAAATACTTGCCTCCTATTTTGAAGGATTCAATCTTGACATATTTTGTATATATTTGGACCTTAAAACTC
Source organism: Torreya grandis (assembly GCA_037957365.1). NCBI lineage: Eukaryota > Viridiplantae > Streptophyta > Pinopsida > Cupressales > Taxaceae > Torreya > Torreya grandis. The sequence goes on from JARHVA010000496.1 coordinate 1,730,366, forward strand.
TTATATGGATAGTATAAATATCTTATTGAGACAAATAGATTTTTAGGATCTTGATCAATTAAATCTCTTATTTTGAGGATGAATGGATTGACTAAGAATTCATATTTTCTTGTACACTATTTTTAGTGTGATTGTATTATCATAAGTATGTAAATCTTTTATCTGAAATGGAGATAAATAATTGTTACACTTAGAATTTTGGATATACTATAAATGTTCCATCTTTCTATTAATTAATGCAATATCATTCCATCTTTTAGTACTAAGAAAACTTCATTTTTGACTCTAAGAATAGCAAAGGCCAACTCTCCTTGGAACCAATAATTTATATATGATATTTATATTTATGTTGAATTAATTTTACATTACTAGATAATCAAGATATCTTAAATACTTGCAAATATTAGTAATTCAAATTCAAAGATTTACATTCCAATAGCTATCTTATTTTAAAACAAGTGTGACTTAGTCTTAGTGTTTATTTTGATTTACTTTATAGGATTTAGTTAGCATATAATTATCTCTCTAGCTGAGTGTTTACATTTCCATGCAAGTGTGAATTAGATATATTTACATTTCTAAGCGAGTGTGAATTAGATAGATTTACATTTCCATGCAAGTATGGCTTAGATAGATTTACATTTCCAAGAAAGTATGAATTAGATAGATTTACATTTCCATGCAAGTGTGACTTAGATATATTTACATTTCCAAGCAAGTGTGAAGTACATTAATGGTTCTTTAATTTCAAGCAAAGGATTGAATTAGTTAGTGTAATGGTTAATCTCTTCTTTCAACAAGTGTGTGAAGCAATTAGCTTAGAAAAATTCTTTCATTGGTAAAATTTATATTAGAATCATCAAAATCCCCCAAATACTAACTTATATATCTACCACCATAAACCTTACTGCAAATAGCTTTGGACATTGGCCTTGGGTTGATAGACATCAATCTAAAAGATTGATTAAATGAAGGGTTAAATGACACTCATCATTTTTATCACCATTTTTATGGATATTCTTAGGTGTTAGTAAGGTCAACCTTATTTATCTATAGCAAAAAAAATATAAAAAAAATAAAAATCAAACAAAGAGTAATCAATTTATGTTCTGACCTAGAGATTTTAAAAGAAGGTTTGTCTCTAAATACCCTCCAAAAATAAAATCTGAAATCTCTATTTCACAACTCCAAGAAGGAATTCCTTCATTATCTTTAGCTGAGAGCCTTGAAAAAGCTATGGAATCACATCTTCATGATTCTCTTGAAATGTTATTTAGGACTAGAGCATTGTCTCAACCAAGTCCTATAGGAAGAATTCACCTAGAACATCCATTTTCAAGAAAAGAGTATTTAGAGTTTGCAAAATATTTATAAGAAGCATTATAATAAGCCATCACTAAATAGAGTTTTGAATAATTTGAAAAACCTTCAACCAATGTTCATTAGGAAGTTAATCCTATTTTTTAAGAACCATTAGAAGAAGAAGACATGGCTCAATTAACAAAATCGGCAAGTTGTATTACCAAGGAGTAATTTTTCCTTTCTCATTATTTTGGATCCTAATGATCAAACTTCTATGAAAAACATTTATGCTACTAATTTTTCAATTTTTTAGGGAAAGTCTACAAGACCCTATCTAGTTTTTGTTTGAATTTAAGGTACTTTTTCAAACCTATGACTATATAATAGATAATCAAAAACTAAAATTGTTTCCATCTACACTAAAAGATGTAGCCATGAGATGGTTCATGGGCCTATCAGGTAACTCCATTCACACATGGGATGAAATGGAAACTATATTTCTAAACAAGTATCAAGATTATTATAGGGTATGGGAAAGAAAGGAAGATTTTTTTAAAATCAAATATAATGATGATGAATCCTTGAAAGACCATTTAAATAGATTTACATTTATTCATAAACAAAGTAGTCACCCACTCACTGAGGAAGTCTTGAAACTTATTTTCTTCAAATGATTAGATGAAGAAAATAGAGATGCATTAAATCTAATGGGAGGATGAGACATAAATAAACTAGCCTTTCATTAGATTTTGGAACTTTGTACTAACTACTCTAGGATAAAACTAGGGATTAGGAGAACAATACTAGGGAAATCCAATGAAATGGGTAAATTTTTGGAATAATTTTATAATCTGAAGATAGACATTTTGGTCACACTCAATACTAGATTGGATAGCTTTTAGGCTAAATCTAATACAACAAAACCATTGGCAATATACTATCCTAAGTGTAGGTTGAAACATGCCCTTAGATATTATCCTTTGGATAAAATAAACATTTCATCTTGTGGAATCTGTGAAGGAAAAGATCACGACATAGATCATTTTACTTATCTACCAATTTTGATAACTCAGATGAAATCAAACATTCAACCTAGTGAAGAGCTAAATTATATTCAAAGATAGAGATTCTTTCTATAAAACCAACATCAAGGATAGTTTACTTCCAAAAATCTAGATAACCCTTAGATGTCATCATGAATTTATAATGCCTCCATCCATGTGGGAACAAACATAGATGCCATTAGATTAAATGTCATGGCAAGGACAAGAATAGACACCACCTCAACCATGGATGATACGACCTCAACCATGGATGATTCCATAATAACTATGGGTGCTCCAACAATAGTCACATACATAATGGAATCCTAATCCACAATATAATTAACCAAGAAGACCACCACAGTAGCAAACTATAATGCCACCCCCTATTTTCCAACATCTATAATAAGTTAATCAACCCCTAATGCCTAAAAAGTTAATAGAAAATCCAAAGAATAAGCAACCACCACCTATTTATGTTAGTGAAAAAGATAGCACAATGAATATAGGAGCAATTGATTTCTTTGATATTCAATTAAGGTTAGAGAAAACTGTAAAGGAACCACCAATTCTCATTTATAAAATACCAAATGGAAATGAAGAAATAAAAAAATCTCAACTAAATAAAAATTAAATTGAAAGCAATGAAAACTCTAATAAACATAAGGGAAATGTTGTTATACCAGTAGTTCCTTTCCTTGAGAGATTAAAATAAATTAAAAACAAAGAAGAATCAAATTTTATCAATGAGTTGTAAAAGATGAGTATTGAGGTACTCCTACTAAAATCTATTAGGTATATTATTGAATTGAATAAAATAATTAATAATTGATATGTCAAGACTCTTGGAATAAAGAAACAATATCCAAAAACCATACATGTTGATGGCAAGCTTGTTGATTTATTAGCAGGAAAAGTCTTAATACCCAAGTATGCAGACGTATGCAGACCCAGGTAGTCCTATCATAATAGTCACATTATGAGGAAAGGAAATTCAAAATTTTATATTGGATTTAGGGGTGTCAATCAATATCATTATAACTGATGCTCTCCAAACATTATCCCTAATGGGAATGCAACCTACCACTACCACCCTTCAAATGGAAGATCAATATACGTCTAAACCAAAAATAACTATAGAGAATATTTTAGTACTTGTTGAATCTTGGATTATTCAATTGATTTTATGGTGTTGTATCCCAAAAACAATAATTTATGATATCTCATAATCCTAATAAGACTATTAATAACTATTTTGGTAGCACTAATTGATTACAGGTTAGGAGACATGACCATTTCCAATGGTTTAAAATCTAAAAACATTTATTTGTACCCTTTTGAAAAAACATTAATCAACCACATATAAAAACTTTGGGTGGATAATCCTAACAATATAAAAAATGACTTTTCATCTTTGGCTACAATTATAGTTAAAGAGCATTTAGAAGAATTGAATGAAGAAGTAATACAAGGTTATGAAGAACATGACCATTCAGCAAAAATCTTTGCCAATCCAAAATCTACAGACTCTATAGACTTTCTTGGGACATATTCTCTCAACATTTTTATTTCCTCTTCTTCATATGATCATAGGCTAATTTAGGTAAATATTTGGAATTGGGTAGAAACACAACAAACCCATTTCTTGAGTGCATTACATTGCCCATTAGAAAGATCTATTCCTCCTAGGAAAGTATTTGTTGAAAATGTAACTACATTCCATATGTTAATTCTTCATACATGTCCTTTGAATTCATTAATGAGTAAATTTAAGCAATTGGAGCCTAATCATCCAGGCACTAAACCTCACATGGTGTTATCAAGAAAAGTCTTGAACATTAATAATTAGCTAACAAATGATGAAGATGATCAACTTTTTAAAGTCTTAGAATGACACACCAAGGATTTTTATTGGGATTACAATGATATGAATGGAATTCACCCAAATTTATGTACACATAATATCTACATAGAATCAATAAAACTAATAAGATAGCCACAATGAAGAATAAATCTAACATTGAAAGATAGTCAAAACAAAAATTCAAAAATTGCTAGATGTAGGATTTATTTACCTCATTTCAGATAGCTAATGGGTTTCACCATTCATAATTGTACCTAAAAAAATAGTAAAGGGTGTGTGTGTGTAGATTACATAAAATTTAACAAAGCCACTTTAAGATATTGTTTTCCATTACCTTTCATTGACTAAGTTTTTGATAATTTGGTAGGAAAAAAATATTTCTCTTATCTAGATGGGTTTAGTGGATACAAAAAAATAATGGTGGCAACTAAAGATTAGGATAAAACCACATTTACCTATCTTTGTGGAACCTTTGCCTATCGAGTACTTCCATTTGGACTTTGTAATGCTCCTACAACCTTTCAAAGAGTAGTCCTAGTAATATTTTTTAACCTCACTAATGACTGTGTGGAGATTTACATGGATGATTTCACTATCCATGGATAAACCTAAGAAGAATCTCTTACTAATTTAGGAATATTTTTGACAAGATGTGAGGAACATCAATTATCATTAAGTCATGAAAAATGTTTGTTGATGATGGATTAAGGAATAGTGATAGGACATCACATTTCTATAAGAGGCATTCAAGTAGATCCTAAGGAAGTTGAGATAATCTCCAACCTGCCCATTCCACATACACAAGCAGAGGTTAATAGTTTCTTAGGACATGTTGGCTATTATAGATGCTTTATAAACAACTTCAGTAAAATAACTACTCTTATGTTTGCTTTGCTCATAAAGGATAGTGATTTTGTATGGATTGTTGATTTCCAACAAGCTTTTGAAACAATCAAAACCAATCTTAGTACTACCCCAATATATATAGGACCAGATTAGACACAACTTTTTCACACACACACACACACACACACACACACACACACACACACACACACACACACACACACACACACACAGATGCTTCCAACATAGTAATGGGTGTAGTCCTAGGATAAAAAGATAAGAATGATCACATGCATGTTATCTATTATATCAATAATAATATTACACCTGCTAATAAAAACTACACCACAACTGAAAAAGAGTTCCTTGTTGTAGTCTAAGCAATAAATAAATTTTGACACTATATACAAGCTATAAGTTGTTTATCTATATAGACCATTTAACTATTAGATACCTTACCAACAAACCAATAGTGGAAGGAAGGATTATCATATGGTTTTTTTATTTTATAGGAATTTGATATAATTATTATAGATAAACTAAGAAATTTTAATGTGGTTGTTGATTTCTTATCCAAACTTGACACTTCAGGTGAAGAAGACCTAGTGGAGGATGATTTTCTAGATGAAAAACTATTTGTTATTTCAATATAATCTCCATGGTTTGATGATATAGTTAATTATCTTGTTATAGGGAAGTTTCTTCTCTATTTTCAAGAAATCAAAGAAAATGTTTAATTAAAAAAATTCTTCTTTTAAATGGATTAATGGAATGTTATTTAAATTCAGACCTGATCATGTGTTTCATAGGTGTGTAACTAATAATGAATCTTATGACATCATCAGAGCTTATCATGATGAACAAAGAGGAGTACATTACTCAACTCAGAGAACTATACATAAAATCCTAACAACAGGCTACTACTAGCCTTCCCTCTACATACAAGTAAAAAGATATGTCAGATAATGTGATGCATGTTAAATAATGGGACAACCCACTCTTTTAGTTGAGATGCCTCTCCATTCTCATCTAGTTTTAGAACCATTTGATAAATGGGGAATTGACTTTTTAGGACCTATGGATCCTCCATCCATAGGAAAGGAATATGTATTAGTTTGCATAGACTATGTTGCCAAATGGGTAGAAATTGAAGTTTTATCACATGTTCAAGAAGAAGCTATAGTAGATTTCCTATATTTCAAAATTATGTAGAGATTTGGTTCTCCAAGGGAGATAGTATTAGATCAAGGACCCTAGTTCATGTCAAAACATGATAAAGTACTTCATGAAAGTATATCAAATGAAACATACGAAGTCTTCTCCATATCACCCACAAGGTAATGGACAAGTTGAAGTAACCAATAGAGAATTAGAAACCATTCTAACCAAAATTATTAGTAACAGTAAAAAATATTTGGTAGATAAAGTACCAAAAGTATTTTGGGCCTATAATACCATCTAGAAAACAATTATTGGTTTCTCTCCTTTTGAGATAGTTTATGGTAAGAGACCCTTATTCTATGTTGAATTTAAATTACAAACATTGAAAATGGCATTAGAAGTGGGAATTGAATTGGAAAAACTATAAAAGAGACTCATGCAGCTCAATCAACTTGATGAAATGAGAATTAAAGTAGTATAGAGGACTGAATTGGTGCAAAATCAGAGGAAAATGTGTCACGACTCACACATAAAACAATGAAAGTTTCAAAATGGAGACTGGGCATTATTATTTGACTCAAAATTTTAACAATTTAATTAGGACTGTATCAAATAGAGGAAGTCTTTGAAAATGATTTTGTCAATTTGATGCCCATTAATGATAACAAAAGGAATCTTCTAGTCAATGGGCATAGACTAAAAATTTATCAAAAACCTCTTAGTAAAGATGAATTTGTACAAAAAATGAAAAGTGAAATAGCTTTTTTGAAGGAATCAATTTACTCCAAGGAGATTATTATTTAATGATTACTCTCTATTTAGATTTTTTAAAAATAAAAATAAATAAATAAATTCAATAGTGAAAATCCTTTTAGGGATGCTATTGACAATGCATAGCTAGAAAACTAGCTTTCTAGCTAGTTATGCATTACTGAAAAGAGCCTTGACTATAAAACCAGTAATGGCTAGTCAAGGGGAAAAGACTATAAAAAAAAAATTGATCATGCAATCTTGATTGATTTCCTCATGAAATAAAACTTCATATTGCTCTTTTTAAGTATGTTAACTAATTCATTTAAATTTACTTATACAAGACAAATGGCAAGAGAAGAACAAGATCTGAGGTAAGAATAAATGAGTTATAAGTTTTATTTATTCATGTTTTAGTGAAATATAAGTCTTTTGATTTAAATAAGAAAATCCTATGGAGATGAAAAACTATAATTAGATAATCACCTATCCCCTAAAAGAGAGGAATAATCATAGCATGCAAAATAAAGGGATAAGGAACACATGTCAAAATGGATACATGTATCCAATGCAATTAATTGCATCATTATCATTATGATGGGATATTATGACATCATTTCATAAAAATCCCAAAATAAAAGGGCTTATAATCATTATTGATTAGACATAACAAATACCTACTATGGTGGAAGTAGTAATTGTTCCATCCACATGAGTAATAAAATTGCCACCATGCCACACCATCATTCAAATGGGCGTAATAGTGTTCACATCACCTCAATATTTAGTAGTCTCACTCCATAGATAGCAAGTGAATCCCAAGATCATGTAAAATAATGATTATACTCTCACTAGCTCATAGTGAGTTAACTTTATAGCATTCCCACAAAAGTTACCAGTCTCTACGAAGTGCATCAAAAACCTTTCTCTATGAATCCCAAAGGAAAATAGTGCAAACCTTGGTTCAATTTGGAAATTTTATCAAAAATTAGAGACAATTTGGAAGGAATGGGGTAAAATACAAGGTTAGAACCAAAAAAGGCAACCAAATTCCTTAATGACAAGGCTTCTATTGCAGTGTTTGAGGTGAATGGTTAGTTATCATTCATCCAAAAAAATTAGGGCTTCCATGAGACATTGGTAAGAGAATTCATGAAAAACCTTACTCTTTATTTTTATATTGTTAAGGGAGTAGTTATTCCAGTGTCTAGTTAGACTATTAGTGAAATCATAGAAATCCCATATGAAAGAATTAAAGTCACAGGAAGAATCCATTTAATGACCTGATTGCTCAATTTAATGACAATGAATAGACTAGAGTTGCATGTATTATTAATTTAAAAGGGAAAGCTAAGGGGATCCATATAGATTCACTTCCAAATATGGTTAATTAAGTATATCACATGTGAGGGGAAATGTAGTCTTTTAGGAGGAGAAACTATGAAAATTTTAATAAATCTTAAGTATGTAAGGGAAAATCCCCAGTCTAAAATTAACCTTCCATATATATTTTATGGTCACCTCTAAGTGATGACCATAACCCATGCTTCCCCTAGGCATCATGGCCTCATTAACCTTATTATTCAATACTAGTTCTTGCAACAAGGGAAAATGGCTTGGGAAAACTTTGAAAATAGGGTCATCAGACCAATTTCAGCCTTACGTATTCAGGGAGAAGCTGGAACATCAAGCTCAATCTAGTCATAAAATTAATCTCTTAAAACTATTATGGCTACCAAGAAAGTGAGCTCAAAGTAAAAACAAAAATAACTTGTAGTAGTACATAAAACTCCTCCCTCTTTAGGAAGGGTTACTAGATCTCAAGCTACTCAAACCCTCATTATCTTAGAACCTCCACAAGAACCTGAGGAGCTGGTTGAGCAACTAGTCCTCTACCCAAGAAGAAGGAAACTAAAAAGAAACAATGGTGTCTCAAGAGGACCTAAGAAGGGCTTGAATCCTACAGTAGAAGAAGGATCAAGTATGGCTCTCAAGACTAAAAGAATTAGATTGATTCTTTTAGATGAAGATGAATAAGAAGCAGTCCATACCTTAGATAGCCTTCAATAACTATCCCAACCTTTAGAATAGTAGAAAAATAAATAAAAAGAAACTCCTATAGAATTTTATATAGAGGGACCTACTAATAGCTTTTCCATGCAACCATTGGAGGAATTAGAAAGCTCTCTAATAATGGAACTAGAATCTGAACAAGGTAATTCAATAAGAGAAAAAAATGATCAAATTGAAGTTCTATTAGACAAAGGTAGATCTTTATATACATTCAAAGATGGAGAACCATCCAGTCCCAAGGATCCTATCATGTAGCTAACCATGGAACTTTCTAAGGCCTAAAAGTTGATTCAAAAATAAGTTGTATATATTGCAAATCTACTCAGCCAACTATAGAGTAAGGATCAGCTCAACTCTATGTTAGTATAAAAATTAGAAACAACATCTTTGAATTTTACTTTGAAATTTAATAAACTGGAAGAAATACTAGAAAAGAAAGAGGAAGAATAACTCAATTCATGGACATATATAAAGATTCATGAGAAATAAAATAGAAGGTTAAAACAAAAATTGTTGAATTCTTCTTAGACATTTTTTGTTAAGGATAGTCAGCCTACCTCTTCTCTGAAAACATTTGTTGATCAAGGATGTCAGACCAGTTATCTATATATTCCTCCATTATAAATATTATATCAAGCTCAAGAGGAATATCAATCAATCAAACATAAGAATGAAGATTTATTCATTACCAATAAGAAATTGGCAAACAAAAAATAAATATTAGAAACTAAAACTCAAACTTTGGAGGAAGACTTGTAGAACGCTTGTAAATTAGGAGAGATTCTTTTGGCTTGTAAAGTCTAGTTCTCACATATAGTCTGTTCTTATTTGAAAAATTATATAGATGGAAAATTCTTAGGATATCCTACCATATTCCTTATAAGATTCTGAATCCATCTACATTTTTGGAAATATTTTATAGTTCTGGGTCTGATACTCAAGATCTCCTCTGTGAATTTTATCTGCAAGATTTGATAATAGGACATCATGAGCATAATAAATTTTTGATAAATTTACATGTAGGAGAAGTTCAATTGAGATAAATTCATTCCATTTTCAAGAATCAATTGGCATGGAAAAATAGATTTGAAGAATATATAGATCATATTAAAACTATAGGGTTATGCATCAGATTAGCCTTCTCCATTTTGAGATTGATTGACCATAATTTCAAAGGAGCTTGTTTAAACACTATCATCAAAACCATTATTTGGAAGCTTTGTATAACTATAGTATTTCATTTGACCTATTTTTAAGACAAAGATTTGATTCAGTTGTTGTTGCTAGTGTTAAAAGATGGGACCAATTATCAGCATCTCTCAAAAGAAGAGAATTTATGTCTCCTAAAAATCTAAGGTGGATCAAAAGAAGAGCTGAAGAAATTATTGAATAAGTTATATAAGTAATAAACTCTAGAGGAGATCAAACATAGATTGGAATGAGGTATAGACCTCCATTGTTTATCATACTAGTTCTTGGATGGTAGAATTGGGTACCACAATTTGATGAAGAGGTTAACATATGGAAAAGAATGGTTCAAATGTATAAATGATTTACAAGAAATACAGATCAACATATCAAAGATGAATTTGATGAATGTGATCTCAGCAAGGGCATGAAAAACAAGCCAAAAACCAATGAAGCTAGTTGAATGTTTGTAATGGGACTTGTAAAAGGTAAAGTTTGAGGGAGATGATGAGCCCAAAATATGGCTCATTATTGACATGGAATGTCTTTCATTTAATCTCTCTAAGGATATAATCTTATGTAAATTAGAGACCTTTAGCTAACTATTGCATGGAAAATAACTACTTTATCTCATTTATGTCAAACCAAAGGTTGAGTTACCATTTTGTCATTTATACCTAACAAGTAGCATGTTTTATTATTTTGGTTTTGAAGAATACACAGGAAGAATGGAAGAAATAGAATTTTGGAGAAGTTCTAATTTTGAACTCAATTTCTCAAAGATATGAACTTAGCCAGTCCAAGATCTATAAACTCTACTAGTCTAGAATCTACAGACTCTACCAGTCCAAAATCTACAGACTCTGCCAGTCCAAAATCTATAGACTCTGTAGATCTAAAATTTGAGAAGCAAAAAAATTTGTAGATGATCTGAAGAGGAATATTATTCTAGATGGAATCACATCAATGAAATACTTCTTATTTTTAAGGATTCAATATTGATATATTTTGTATATATTTGGACCTTAAAACTATTATAGAGATATTATAACTATCTTATCAAGACAAATAGATTTTTAGGATCTTGAACAATCCAAATATCCTATTTTGAGGATGAATGGATTGACTAAGAAGTCCTTTTTTCCTACATATTATTTTTAGTCTGATTGTATTAACATAAACATGTAAATCATTTGTTTGAAAAGGAGATGAATAACTATTACACTTAGAATTTTGGATATACTAGAAATGTATCATCTTTTTATTAATTAATGCAATATCATTCCAACTTTCATTACTGAGTAAACTTTGTTCCTAACTCTAAGAAGAGTAAGGGCCCACTCTCCTTGGAGTTAAGAATTTTTATATGGTATTTATATTTATGTTGAATTAATTTTTCATTATTAGATACTTAGAATATATTAAATACTTGTAAATATTAGTAATTCAAATTCAAAGATTTACATTCCAATACCTATCTTATTTCAAAACAAGTGTGATTTAGTCTTGGTGTTTATTTTGATTTAATGCATAGGGGTTAGCTTAGAATTATCTCTCTAATTGAGTGTTTACATTTCCATACAAGTTTGAACTAGATAGATTTACATTTCCACGTAAGTTTGACTTAGATATATTTACATTTCCAAGTAAGTGTGAATTAAATAGATTTACATTTCCATGCAAGTGTGAATTAGATATATTTGCATTTCCAAAAAAGTTTGAAATAGATTATGGGTGATTTAATTTCACGAAAATGATTGAATTAGTTAGTTTAATTGTTAATCTCTTCTTTCATCAAGTGTGTGAAGATATTAGCTTAGAATAATTATTTCACTAGTAAAAGTTAGATTAGAATCATCAAAATCCCCCCAAAACCAACTTATAGATCTACCACCATAAACCTTACTACAAATATCTTTGGACACTAGCCCTAGTTTGATAGACATCAATCTAAAAGATTGATTGAATGAAGGGTTTAATGACACTCATCATGTTCCTAAATCTAAATGATCATAAACTTGTGTTGGTATGTTTCAAATTATTATACCTAATCTCATACCATAATAATCTAAAAATCTAAGCTAAGTTGTCTTCTTCCTATTATTTTCAAAAATAGCATATTACCATATTTAACAAGTTACAATCAAAACTATTCATAAATTATAATTATTTCTCATAGAATTTGTCATTTTGTGAAAAGTGATTACTAGTTTTCCCTAAGCCATGGTGTGAGGGGTAGTGATATTGTATTAAATCCATTAAAAAATTTATATATGGAATTTATTATCCACATACCTCAGAGTACATTAAAAACACACATTTTTTAATTTTTAGCCATATGAAGCCTTTCAACCATTTGGATTTTTAGTGCACTCATAGGTGGTTATCTCCAAGAAGTTACTCTCAATAGACCTCTAAGTTGACATAATGTAGCTACAATAAAATGGAATCCTCTATAGCCAGTGCCATTTTTGGGCATTGTTCACTATTTACAATTAGGATCAATATATTTGAGAGCCCATGAATAAAACACAACCTTCCTAATCACACCTATTGATATTCTTGATATGATTGATTGATTGTTAGAATTAGGATTTATATTTTTTGCATTCATTCTATTTGGGTTTAAAAAATATAAAATGGATACTACATATGAAAACCCCAATGGTTATCATATTATATATCTCTTATTCTCTAATAATATTGTACCTCATGCTTATCATAATAAAAGGACTAATAATTAAACTTGTATAATTATTGATGTTACATATTAAAATGAGTAATATGATTGTGATAGAAATGATTATGATTATGAGTGTGATTATGAGTATCATTATACTAATTAAAATCAATATGATTGTACAATAGTGAAAATTATAACCAAGAAGAAACTAAACACATTAATTCCAAAATGAAACATAAAAACTCCCCTATTTCTCTATTGCATTGTTATTTTCATCATAAATTAGATTAAAAAAATAACATGTGGATAATGAATATCTTCTTCCCTTTAATATTTCACTGGGACCAAAATGTGAAGAATCTATCATTAGGCATATGCCTTTCATAGAAATGTAAAATAATATGAGCAAATGTGTTACTCCCTCTATTTATATAGAAAAGGTAGATGATGCAAATGAATATAATACTCCCCATTATCCTTTAGATGTGGCTAGTGATTGATGTTATGATCCTGATGAGTACATTTCACTAATGCCTCGACATCTTGGTGTAATGGTTGATTACATTTGGTATCATAGCCTCTACCCGAGTTCAAGTCACAATGTAGGTGGCTATGCTATAATGATAATGTTTGTTCAAGGATCATATATTCAGAGGATCCTAGTGTGTGGGCACAAATCCATCCTAGAGTCTAGGTTTTAGAACCATGGTGGGATGTTATGATCCTAATGAGAAGATTTCACTAATGCCTCAAGGTTTTGGTGTAGTAATTTGTTACATTCGGTATCATAGCCTCCACCTAGTTTTAAGTCACAGAGCGGGTGGCTACGTCAGCATGGTAGTGTTCATTCAGGGATTATATATGTAATCGATCCTAGTGTATGTGTGAAAATATAGCCCAGAGTTTGGGCTTTGGAAGAATGGTGGGAAGTTATGATCCTCATGTGTAGATTTACACATCAGGATCATAACATGTGATTTATAATATTTAAAGTGTGATACTATTAATTTATATTTAAAAAGTGATGATAATTTAATGTTATGAAAATATTCTCAGTAATCCATATTATATCCAAAGAATGTTATTCTCATTATAATATAACTTATTATTTCTCTAGCTCCTCTCTTAAAAAAAATAATCCAATGAGATGCAATGTGATGTCCTTTTTATAAAAACTTGTTTTTATCAAATTTTGGATTAAGATAGTTTTAATCTTAATTATAAAAATGATAAGCAAAACCATAATGTATAATATAGACATAAATTAAGAATTTATGATTTTTAACCTACTATATATAAAAATATGTTTAAAAAAGAACCAAAGAAGAATAACTTACCTAGAAATTAGACATGTGAGATTATGACTACAACTGTGAAATTGGTTAGGTAGTTGTGAATCGGGAATAGGGATTCAATTTATCTCTATATGAGACTACTATCTATAGTATATCACACTATGTTATTTTTTTTAGGGCACATCTACATCTGGAGGAGTTTTATTTTGTGTAAAAATAAATTGGTACACCTTCATATGTTAGTCTTGTGTGCATGAATGGATACATACAACTTGATACAAAATCTATTTTGTGCCTTATTATTCACTTGAAACCCTAACTCAATAGGTAATGAGGAATAAATGAAATAAATGGTAAAAAATGGTTTATTGTATGAATTTTTGTTTGGCCTAAACAACATCCCCTATGATGAATGATGCATACATACTAATACTTTGAAGAGGGATCACACTACATGTAGTTATCCCATGATATGGTGGTGTGTGTGAATAAATAGTGTAATGATATATGTTGGTGAAAACCTAGTGTTATTAAGTTCTTATAAAATTACTTTTGACCTTGGAAATGTATTCAAACTTAGCTTAAGGCTACCAAGGCTACATGGAATCATAATCGGGAAGAATATATTCTTTCATATCAATGTGTAGTTAAATGTTTTAGTTTTTTCAATTATATAAAATTTAAATTTATAGTGATATTTTATGTGAACTTTAATTTGACTAATTATCCATTATTTTATGGGAGTATACGATCAATACATTCAGACACTAGTAGTGAATGAGATAGTCCTAAAAGAGAAATCTTGTATGAGGAGAAAATATAACTAAAATGGAAGTTTGGATCAATATAATAATGAGTTTAAGTTGTTTGAAGTGAATAATAATAATTATCTATATCAATGTTACTTAAGGTTAAGGGTCATCCACATATAGGTAGAGGAATAACAACTTAGACAACTGGAATTGGGCAGGAGCTAAGTGTCCATAAAAGGATGGTCATAATTGCATTGTTTTAGAAATAAATTTTAATGTGAGTTTCTACATTTTACTCTATTTTATTATATTAAATTTTTAAAAAAAAATTATTATAGTAAAAGGAAAAGATTTATACCTGAACTTACCTATGAATAAATTGTCTTTAATGTATGTGTAATCACCTAAAAGTGGTATTTGAGTGCTAAGAGCTATACTTGAGACTAATTATTCATATATTAGACCTATATATATCCTATTTCCTATTATCACACTTTTATAGCCTTCATGTGAGCCATAGGCACCCTTAGTCAGCTCAAATTTAGTCCTAGACCCTCATTTCCCAATCTTGGACCTTCATTCCTAGTGTTCTATTAGATAAACATTAGTTCCACATTAAGGACACTAGAGCCACATGGTACTAGTGTATCTAAAATGGTTCCTATGTCCCTTACACTAAATTTGCTAAATAAATTTATTTTTAAAGGTAAAACCATCCTAAGGTCAACCTAAATATATTTTATTATATGCATAAGCAACAAAACACTATAAATACATGACTTTTATCCCTCTATCCACTAGATGGAAATTATATGAAAAATACCTATTTAAACATGAAACAAGTTAAGAAAAATCAAGGTTATAAATCCATATTATAACCTAATTCTTCATATTTCCATATAAAGTAGCCTTAATCTCAATTTTTTTATATTTCCAATCCCAAACACACTCAAGGAACTGAAGGCCACTATCATACTAGCATCAATTTCACCTGCACCACCACTTGAGTGGGGATAACTACATTAGGCTTGATCCCTCCTTGAATTATTCATATGTATGCAACTCTCTTCACAATTGGGTGTTGAGGATGTCTATCCTATCCTAATAACAAACACACTTTTTACCTCATACCTTAATTGTAAGGAGGAATAACATTTTCATCATAAATCAACTATTATAGGCACAATATAGAGTTATAAACATTGTGCCCATAAGAATATAACCTATAAACATAAACATAGGTTCACTCAAAATTTTAGGATAGTCATGTACATAGGTCATTAGCAATATTATCATAACACTATAGCTACATGATACCTCTATCCAAATGTGGCACTACTATCAAGGAGGGGTTCTTATACAAATACCTAGTTGATGGCATTTATAACTATTCCTATCTTAGTTTATATCACTCAAATCATCTATATTAGGTGTTTTCTAAATAAGTATTTATTTGTACATATTTATTACTATTTTTATAAAGTCAAAAGCTAATCAAATATATAACAAATCAATGGTTATTTTATGCATATTATTTCCCTAATTTAGGCTCTCAGCCTTTTAATCAAACATAATATTTACATAATTTAAACCCTAAAATGTTAAAACATTTATTGAACTTGACTTACTTCAAACATTTCTCAAACCCTAACCCTAGATGATCTTAAGGTTTTATATTTTTCTATGTAGTCTTATATTTTAGTTCCAAATTTTCATTTTTTTAATATTTATTTTTTACAATATTTTTAGATTAAAATTATTTTGAAGGTTCAAAATATACAATTTTTTTTCCTACTTCCCAAACCATAATGTCAAATTTAACAATCAATTTGATGAGACCATTAAGAAATAATTGTAATGTTTTGTGTCCAAACATGTGGATATGTAAGATGACCTTATCACTATTATTCAAGAACTTCAAAAATGAAACAATGGTCAACATTTAACTCCCCTAGTTAATAACACTATTACACCTATAGTGGGGCCAACTCAACTAGAACCACCTATAATTATAATTCAACAACATTTAGTGATAGCTACACCTCTTGGGGCTAGTTCCTCTACTCCATATGTATAATTTCTTATGCACAAGGTTCATACTCTATAGGATAAGGTGTTACATCTTGTTAAAGGAGACACTAAGCCATCAAATGGCTGATATTATAATATTATCCTACATATAACTTTGAAAAATCTCATAAAATTAACTCCCTTTCCATAAAAATTCATGGAACCTAAGCTTATATTATATGATGGCAAGGGTGACCTAGAGCATCATCTAGGAGCTTTTCATGCAGCATGTTTAGACTACATGTCCAATTATTGGCTTCTCATGTAGTTGTTTCCATGTATTTTAAAGTATTATATCCTATATTAGTTTTATGACTTATCAAATCAATCTATCACAACATTAAATCCTTTGGCAAACATGTTTTTAGCACACTTTTCCATTAATATTAGTGACAAAATCTCTATGCCTATGTTGCAGAGTTGAAACACAAGTAAAATGAATTTATTATAGAATATGTGTTATGATATAAGAATATATTAGATAAATTGTTTATCCCCATGGTAGATAAAGATATTTAGGACAAATTCAAACATATTCTTTTACTAGCATTACACAAAGCTATCTTGGTTAAGAAGTTGCCTACATTCATAGATTTGTGCCACACAGTAAAAAAAAGAGAGGTCAATATTTTATCAATGAGAAAAATAAAATATACCAATGGATCATAATCAATTTCCAAGATTTAAAATAAGACTCCATATAAGGTATGGACCAATGAGAGTAAGAGTGATCAAAAGGCCATAGTTAGCATAGCTTCAAAGCCATCTCCTAGATTGGTTTTATCTACTACTCAGTGTTGGATATTAACAAACCTTATAGAGTCACTAGAAAATATTTTATAGTAGATATTGGAATGAAATTTCAGATATCTCTGTCCCATTAAATAGATTGATATGACATGGCCTCTTCCAAATAACTATTATTGTAATGTATTCTACTAGTATCATAGGGCACCAAGCCATACAAAAAATAGATGAATAAACCTAAAATATAAGATACAAGATTTGATTAAGGTTAACATTATTGATGTTGGAACACCCATATAGGCACTAAAAGAATTAAAAATAGAAGTTAAGGCATTAAATATATTCTTAGATCCATTTCCAAATCCCACATCAAATGAGGCATGGAGCACATTAGGTGTTCACTACTCAAATTAGACACAACCACCAGTAGCTTCATATAATACTATTATAGAGAAGGCAAACACATTACACAACATAATTAGCATGTATCATTCTATAGTTCTAGTTATACCACTCATCACTGTCTTAGATCAAGATATTATTGATGATGATACATATTTACATGCATTCTTTATATGAGCATACATAGATCATCATCTTATATAAAGTGTTATGATTGACAATGGGTCAAGCATTAACATGTGAAATATGACACTTTTAAAACATTTAGGGTAATCATAGTAGGATATATTCCCCATAGACATAATTATTATTGGTTTTAATGGTCATGTTTAGAGTTCCATTAGGGAGATTGTGCTTCTATTATAGATTGGACCAGCACATAGATCCACTCAATTCTTAGTGTAGTCATGTTTGATATGTTATTGGGTAAGGCATGGTTATATTAGTTATGATCAATCCAATACAAAGTGTATAGATAAATGAAATACATACATGCAAATAAGGTGGTTAAAGTTGAGGGTCTTCCATATGAGTATCCTCTACCTATTTCACATGCAGTTACTCCATAGTCACCAATTATAGTTATAGTATAATTACCAAATATATCATAGTTATTAGTTACATATAAAAGTATAGTTCCTATTGATACATCATATATTTCATTAGATCTACTAGTTTAGGTGATGTCTACTCCTACTATCATCACTTACACTACATTCTCCTATGAAGACCATTATTATAGAGACCCATTCATTAGAGATATGTCATAGATATTAGAGGGGCTTCCTCCACTCACTTTTTACTAAGATAATTATTATTGGGTTCTCAAGGTTCTTAGAATAGGTAACCTATGTCACCTATAGCTTATTCTACCAAATAAATTCCTAAGACCCTTATAATTCACAAGGCACCAAAATCAGTGCCACAGATTCCTAGCACCACTACATAGGTATATATAGTTATAGATATAGACTAATTATTATAATAGATTATGAAATAATAGTTACCCTTTCACATAACACATATGATAATAATTCCTTTATTTGAAATAGGTCATAGTGAGAATGATTATCCCATGACACTCATTTGTTAATATAGTTTCTCTATTCTTATACATGATTTCCCTCTCTCTTGCTCCTTATACATAGTTAATTTTCATATTGATTGTACATATATTATATTCAGAACATACAAAAATAATATAACATGTAAAAAAAATGAAATAATTACTTAGAAAACACAAATTTTATAGATTGTATGCATTGTTATGTTTACATTTATTATATTTTCTAGACACTACATATATAATTTATCCTAGTATAGTTAGTTTTATCACACTACATGATTCACCTATTCTTGTCGATTGATTACAAACTATATATAGGACTCAACTCCACTACAATAATATAGACTTGATATTATATACCCATTGGGGACATATACACCAATTCATGGTTATTTATTTGACATATTCACCCACTTGGGGGCATCTTATACATAGTTTTAATCACTAGGTTTTATCTTTACATACTTTACATTCTAGTTTTAGAATTTTTATATCTTGATAGTGATCATTACTACTCACACTCAGATATTTTGTTGGATATTAGTACTTTAGAATCAACATATATACATCATAAATTTTACACAAATCTGTATTACATATGCATGCATACTTCCATTTAAAGCATACATAGTTTAAACTTGATTATATTTTTATGCTTCTTTTATTCAAGGGTATTTGAATATGCCATTGTTATTTGGCTTCATGCCACTTCTATTCATAGTATGTATGCCTTGGACATGTACCCATGTCCCTTGTGTGTGATTTACTGATTGCGTATGTAGACATTTGAACATGTCATTTTATGTGGATCTAAGCCAACTTGCTTGTTGATTACATATTTGAGCATTGGAACATGTCCTTGCATGTCTTTTTTTCTCATATTTAGTGGCATGTGCCCATGTCCCTTGTATTATGTCCCCTTTGCCTATTTTATGTGCCTCATGTGTTTTGTATATATGATTTATTTTATGTATCATGGCCATGACACTTGTATCTATTTTTTAAACACCAGTTTTTAATGCCATGAGGGACCTAATGCATTTACCCCTTACTACTTGGGCATCATGATGAGCATCATGCCCCATCCCCTAGGTAGCTACTCATTTCTACTCAGATTTAATGCTACATACATTGATTAGATTTATTTTGACACCTTTTTGTAATTCTAAACATGACATATATCTTACATTACATACTAATGCTTATATTGTGATCAATAGGAATCCAATATGGGAGTTAGTATTGTGTTGGTATGATTAAAAACCAAATAAAAAACACACTAATAAAGTTAAAATTACAAGCCTTGACACTTAAGGAGTAAGATAATAATACAAGTAAATATCAATAGAAGACAAAACAACTTTTAATTACCTTACTTGAGATCAAGAGTTATATGTTAGACATGGAGGAATGTGCTCAATCGTGTGATTAAAGAATATTTAGTATTGGTTCTCCTTGCATCATCTCTCCTTGTAACATTTGTAATGTTGGACTTGACTTTTGATTTGGGTTGGATCTCTAAATAAATGAGAATTATAACACTACATAGAAATGCTCTTTGAAATTATTTTTGCATCATAATATTACACCAAAAGAGCTTGTTGAATAATATCTGAAGCCTTGTATTTATAACCTTTAAAACTAACTCTAACCCAAGTGCAGTTAGGTTAGAGTTAATCTTAGTTAAGTTTAGTTTAACCCTAATTGAGTTAAAGAGGGGATAAATAATTAATATTTGGGATAGAGATCACATTTATTTATCATGGTTCTCAAATTTTGAATTTAAGACTTTAAGGGAGGCATATTCAAATCCTTAACTTTGAAGATGATGACATCATCATAGCCTTGATTTTATTGGAATTTCATTTTTACAAAATTCATTTTCACTAATTTCATATGGAAATTTCACTTAAAAAATTTAATTTTATTTGCTTTTTTAATTCATTTTTATTAGCATTTTTGCACTTTAGTAATTGTTTAAGTGGCCTTCTTAATGGGTCCAAAGGTCAAACTATAAATTTTCTAGCTCATAATTTGATTGGATATGAATTAATGAGAGTTTATTGTTTCATATAGGATAATACCCCAAATATGGATTCCTCAAAATGATTCTAAGAACTAATGTTTGATGTGCAGATGAAATTGGAACATTCAGTGATTCCTAGGCTTGATTTACACTATTTGGTAGAAATCAATTTGAAGCCCAGTTAGAACATAGTTGTGGCCAAAAAAGGTGTCTATAGTTTTTCCCTATTTGGGAAGATGTTTTAGGATAAAGGCACAATAACATCTTCTCAAAGAATGAAAAAGTCATTAATTCCTTTGTTAATGCCCTAGAATTTAATAAATGAGCCTTGGATGCCCCCTCAAGGGAGCAAGTGGCAAATAAGGTCAGTGAGCATTCCCTCAAAAAGAAGGAAATGATGTGACCTATAAGTAATAGGGGTGGAAATACCAATTTTCCCAAAGGTGGTTATAATTAGTGACATAGTGAGATGCCCCATTAGGGTAGATGAAAATAATGATTTTACCAAAGGTAGTTATAATCATCAATATAGTGAGGTGCCTCAATAGGGTTGGGAGTGAAAATAATTATTTTCATAAAGGTGGATATAATAATTATCATAATGAAAATTCCATAGTAGGGTGGATAGATTAAAAAATAATGATTTGCCCAAAGATGGTTATAATCATTGGCACATTGGTTTGCCCCGATAGGGTGGATGGAAATGTGATATAATTCATCTTTGCCCTAGTTGAGGAAATTGGGAAAGGGGGATTACATATTGAATCCATACTCACAAAGTAATAGTAAGCTGACATAGAGGATAAACATGAATTTGTGTTACCTTCCAGTATGGAGATGCATGTTTGAACTAGTAGTTATTTAACATTCATTTGTGATTTAGTTAATTTGTATTGGGGTATTATTTGGGTAGGTCATGGATTTTTTTAGGTTTGAATAAGGAGAAGTACTCTAACACCATTTCTTGTAATATCCATCAAACTAATTCTCAATGTAGCTTGGGATATTATATATTATAGTTATAGATAAATATAATAATAATGTGAATCCAAAGCATGGGAAACTCAATTTAGATGTAAGTACAAATCACTTAGGTGTAAGATATGAAAAATCAAATCCCAAGTGAATATAACGCAATAAACTAAGTGTAGGAACTACATTAATTCACAATTCAAGTAAAATATATGGGTAATAAAGAATTAAGTGTAAATAAAGTGTAAGAATCCTATGGAAACTGATAAATAAAAAGGAAAAGAGGTAAAAAATAAAACAAATAAACACCAATAAACAAACAACAAAACACCAATAAATAGACAAAAAAACACCATTAAATAAAAATAAAAACAAAACAAAACACCAATAAATAAAAATAAACATACATGTACACAAATAAACAAAAAAATAAAAATAAATAAACAATATGAAGCAAATAAAAGTGCAAGAAACAAACTACTCTAAATAGATAAAGGCAAAAGACAAATAATGGTTAATTATAATGTTAGTACAAATAGGCAAAAACTTGTTCATACATGTATAATAGAGGTGTTAATCTTGGTGATAGGGTGACCCCTAAGCTAGGTAACAAAAACATTAGTAAAATAGCATATGAATAAAAGGCCCAAGGTTTCCTCTATGCTATAGGTAAACAATGACACAAATGAAATGACAAACATTGCCCGTAGGATACAGGGGATAATGAAACAAAATAAACATAATGGGGGAAATAGAATAAAAACAAAGGGTATCTGAGCTGACTCTAGATGCAATAGACAAGTGGATGTTGCATATGTATTTCAATAGACACAAGATCCAATATGACCTTCAGGCCAAATGTATTTCTCCTAAGATATAGGATATAAGAAAATGAATGATAAGAAAATATGATTGACTTGTATGAGAAAATGGGAGTGGTCTCAAAAAATAGTTATGTATAAAAAGAGAGGGATGACATTCAAAATCATGAAAGCATCAATATAAACAAATTGTGTGAGTGTGACTGTATGGTTTAGGCTAAAAGCACACTAAAAGGCAAGAGATGAGTTTCTAAAAATGAACCTAATTGGTAATTCATAGTGTCTACTAAACTAAGGTTTATAATGAGAATGAGAGTGAAAAATGAAAAGAGTGTAAGTAATGGTTTCTCCCAAAATAAATATAGTGTGGGAAAAGCCAAAGGGTCATTATTACATTGAGGTTGAATGCACAATGATCACAACATTAAATCATAAATGATGGGAGTGTATGGATAAGGATAATAAGGATGGGTAAACTAAAGAAAAAGTGGTTACTTGTAAAATATCTAGGAATCCTAGGATCCTTAAGGCAAATAAGTGGTCAAAAAATAAAGGAAGGTGTGGTTGAGCTAACATGAGATACCCCATGTATCTAATTTATACCCACATAGTTCATGTAAACCTCAAGCTGATTTAGTTTTCACTGAAATGGGATGAAAAAGACTAAGATGGTCTAGAAATAAACTGAATACATAAGATGGACCATCCTATATATTGATAACTTTATATCTTACATAGAAATTCTAAGCCAATTTTCATGATTTTATGATTTTTATGACTTTTGAAAATTTTCAAATATTTTTAGAATTTTTAGGCATCTCAAATTGATTAAGAATTATGAGATACATGATGGTCCAAATCATAAAATTGTGAGAGTGTGTCTTAAAAATGATCTCAAAATAGCAATTACATTCAAACCTAAATTGATCTTAAAATGGTGAGAGCATGGCAAAGGGGTGACTGAGCTAACCTTAACATAAATTGAACATTTTTACATAGTCTCAAATGAGACCTCAAGTCATTGTAGTTCCTCATTATATCAAAGGAATATGACTAGATATAAAAATGGTCATGAATTAGGAAAATGGCATAGCATAGTAATAATAATGGCAAGATGATATGGTAATACATGGTAAAGGTGTTGTGCATAATTTTCCCATAGGCAATCCTAATTAGGAAATAATGGTAAGGGTCAATGATACTAATTTGAATAAAGGTATTTATAATTAGTAGAACCAATAATGAGATATAACATGATAAAAATGAATAATTTAATTGCCATACCACTATCATACTGCCCTAAGACACTATTCTTTATGAAATACCAAATCAACTGCTAAAGTTCATCTAAATTTAATCTATGAATGTGCCTAAAGAACCAATGGATCAAAACCAAATTCAAAAAGGGGTGGATAAGGGAGGGTAAAACAACTTTGATCAATAGGGAAGGTATGAAAGGAATGATATACAGTATGGTATAAGGAAGGTGATATTATAGTATGATGTAAACAATCCTTAGAGACAATACATCAAGTCTCTTAAGTGAAATAACACTTGAGGTATATTATGTTCATGGGGTCATCAAGTTCATCTCCTTTTAGTGTATCTAACATGTAAGTTATAGATCCATAATTAAAAACAATTACATAAGGGCCTATCCAATTAGGCTTGAACTTGCCTATCTTCTTTTTCTCAGCCATGGTGTTTTTCTAGTTTTCTTTGAGGATAAGATCACCAAGATTAAAATATTTGTGCTTGACATGCTAGTTATACTAACCATGTATCTAGTTATGATATGTTTGAGATTATTTGTAGTGCCCATGCATTTTTCATCTAATAAATCTAGTTCTTGTAGATGAGCTACCTTGTAATGCTCAACATCAATGATGTAATTTAATGAGATACACAAAGAAGTCAACTCAAACTCAATGGGAATAATGGCCTCAGTGCCATATATAAGTAAATATGGTTTGGCTCATATTATATTATGATAATCCCAAAGGGTGTGGAAGATCAGTAGGTGCCAATCACGGCCAACATCATTGACAATCTTCTTAAGAATATTGATAATGGTATTATTAGATGCCTCTTTTTGGCCATTAATCTATGGGTAATAGGTAGTGGAAAAATGTTGGGTGATGTTAAACTTGACATAGAGCGATTTGAAATCCTTGTTCTTAAAAAATATTCCATTATCAGATATAATATTGAATGGGATATCATAGCAATAGATCAAATGGTTAAAGATGAATTTGGATATTTTTTTCTAGAAATTTGATTGAGGGGTATGGCTTCAATCCACTTAGTGAAATACTCAGTGATGGTATGGATATATTTATGTCCATCTAAGGAAGTAGGGTTAATCATAGTTATAATATTGATTCCCCACATTGAAAATAACAATGGTGTAGTCATTGGTTTGAGTGTTCTGACTAGGGCATGGATCAAATTTGCTTGCCTCTGACATTTGTTACATATTTTTACATAAGCATTTGCATCTTATTTCATTATTAGAAAATAATAACTAGTACATAGGATATTTTTGGGAAGGATGACCCTAATTTTTTTGGATCTAAAAACTCCATGGACTTTTCTTAATGTTAATGTGGATTATATTGAATTAAAACAATGAATAAAATTTCCATCAAAGATTCAATCGTAAAGTGTTGGGACAAATAGAGTATATCAAGAGGATTGGTGTGTGAAAGTTTTTGTTTCTTACATGAAAGTTTTGGTGGAAGGATTTGGTCATGGATTTAGTTACATAAGTATAAATACCAAATATAACTAAGACCAATAATGTCATAGATCATTTTAATAGTCGTAGGCATGATTAGGGACTAGAAGATGTTCATCATGGAATTGATAGTCTTTTACCTTATCTATACTATGGATCAAAGAACCAATGGTATATATGGCATATTTTGTTATGTTATTGGATTAAGGTATGTATTAAAACTAAATGTGGGTAATCTCCTACTTGGGAATGTCCACCATGGCCTTATATGGCACCAACTTATCACTTTGGTCTAAAACTAGTTTGTAACTTATTTGATGATTAGCTAAGAATCACCATGAACTAAGAGATGTTGAATGTTACATTTTAATACTTGATAAAGGCCTACAATGAGTGCTTCATATTCAATAATATTATTACTACAAGGAAAGTTTATACAAAATGTTTGGGAATAATCCCCTCCTTTGGTGTAGTAAATAATGGGATGGCTCTTGATCCATGAGATGTGAATGAGCCATCAAAATATATCTTTCAAGCCTACTCCTTAGGAGGTGTTTTTATGATAGTCATTATGGACTCATATGAGAATTCAAAAGTGAATGGTTTATTATCTAAAAGGTAAGATTCAACAAGATGATCTTTGAGTACTTATCCATTTATGGTATTTTAATTGACATAATCAATCTCAAACTCACTCAAAAGCATGATCCACTTAGCCATGCATCCATGTAATATTGTTTTTGATAGTAGATACTTGAGCAGATCTACTTTGGTAATGAATACGGTCTTATTTTTAAGCATGTAATGATGAAAATTAATGGATACAAAGACAATAGCTAGACAAGATCTCTCAATTGGAGTATATTTATGTTGATATGCTACTAGTGTATATCTTAGATAGTACACTGCATGTTCTTTCCCATATTCATCATGTTGAGCTAATAGTGGCCTTAGGGCATTATTAGTGGTAGATAGTATAGTAGGAATGGCCTCTTTGGCATTAGTGGTAAACTAATAGGTGGATTGGCTAGATATTCCTTTAGATTCTCAAAGGATTTTTGACATTCTTCATCCCTAAAAAATGTAATACTTTTCTTCAATAAATGATTGAAAGTATGGTATTTATTGGCCAACTAAAAGATGAAGCATCCAATAGACTGAATTTTACCTTACAACCTGAGGAGCTTATTTAAAGTGGAAGGTGGTAGTATCTTGGTAATGGCTTGTACCTTAGCATAATCAATTTTAATGCCTTAGTGAGATACAATAAAGCCTAACTATTTTCTTGAAGTGACACTAAAGACACACTTATTGGAAATAAGTCTAACCTTGTACTGATCCATCCAGAGGATTTTCATATGGTTTGGAAAAATGTAGAAATGACTAGTGTCATAATGGAAAGTCAACAAGTGAAAAAAATATAAAGAGTTTATATAATTAATTTTTACATTAGAATTATTTTATTATGTTTCTAATGGGTGTTGTGTTGTAAATGTGGGACCAAACTGACCTTTACCTACATTACCCATTATCAAATTTACCATATAACTCTGCTAATCCACCAAGATATTCTTTCCACATAACCAAGTATTCCCACCATAATTCCTCCATTTTAAAAATATTACTAATACTCTATTTTATTATGGTTATTAATAACCATGGGATATTAAATCTAAATTTTATTAAATCCTAATTTAAATATCCTATTTATGGCTTTGATAATTCCATTGGATATTTTAAAACCTTAATCCCAAATTTTAATATTCTCCACTCCCACATGGATGGTGGTCATTCCTTGTTTTTATTTATCAATGGATTTTTTTTTAAACACGGGATATTGTTTTTAAAAAAATAATAAAAACTTTATACCCCACTTTACCTTTTCCCACATGGAATTCCTTTTCACTTTTCATGGGGGGAGAATTTGTTTACCTGGGATATGTTTTTTGAAATTAAGTCTGAAATTAATGACCTTTTATGTTTGACATTAAAATCCTTAACATTCATGATAAACTCTTAACATGCATGCCTTAAGCCTTACCCACCTTTTTCTCTACGTGGGTCCTCCACTTGTCTTTTTTTTTGTCAACAATTTTGGTGGCAAGTATGTTATTTATGTGAAGAACTTATTAAATAAAGCATGGTGTTGAACTACCCATTTTTTATGAGATTTTATTCCATTTAAAATGAAAGTAAGCTAATTATGGGAGATAAGTGCACTTCAAGATAAATAAGGTTGTTTGCCAATGTTGGCTATAAATAACTTTATTTTATATTGAGAATTTTTATATTCTAGAGATAAAGAACATAGAAATATATAGATTGTATATTTTTTATACAAATAAAGAATTTGGAAAAATAATCAAAGTAGGGAAATGGATTTTATTATGTTGGATAACATAGGTTATTAAATTCATAGGATTGATCGTGTTTATTTTTATAGAGGCAAAATTTTGGAATAACCTGATTGAGACCATTTTGCCTATTTTAGAATATTTTTTTATTTGTATTAATTAGAGAAGGATTTGTAAAAGCCAAGGATATATTATAAATCCTTTGAGATTTTTTTCCTCATGTTGAGAGAAATAATATCCCATATAGGAGAATTATGAGCATTTGTAGATATTGTTTGGTAGTAGAGAAGAACATTTTACATGTTGTAGATAAGTTCTTCATTTAACATAGAGCTACAAGTTTCCTTAAACCATTTAGGGATGTAAGTTTTAAATTATTCTATTTATATCTTGTTTATAATGGAATGGTTCAAATGAACTTAGGGACATAGCTAGTTGGTGAACCCCATAAACAATCTTTGATCTTTATTTTATTTTTAGTTTCTCATCAGTATATCAGTTTTAGATTATTCATTGATATCTAGAAAATTTAATTACTAGAAACTAATTAAGGGATTATTCAAAGAGATAAAATAAAAATGGAATGTTTTATCTGAACAATAAATTTAGATGAGTTTATAAAAAACTCATATTTATAATTGTTCAAACAAATTACAGTTGGATTTAAAAGTCAATTCTTTTTAATTAATTTTTTGGGAAATTGTCATATTATTAAAATCCATTTTAAATAAAATAGTATTTATTGCCAGGGGGTTAATTACTATTTACAAATAAGTTTGGTATCAGAGCAATTAGAATGCATGGATTAACTTTTGATTATGTGAAAATTTTAATTTAATCTTAATATTGGTTGGATTATTTGTAGACTTGTTTACTCATTTATAGTCTTGGAAGTATAGGTTATTTGTAGGAATAGTAAACCATGGGCAAGTTGTCCAATTAAGATAAGCTTGATGAGCTCAAATCATTTAATATGTAGATTCAAGAAGATAACTCTCTCTTGAGATCAAAATTTATTCTTTGGAAGAGGAATTTGAAAGGTTGAAAATTGAGTTGCAAACCAAGGATGAGCTCTTAACAAGACTACTGAATGGTGAACAAGTGAAGGATTTTCCTTCCACATTAGATGTAGAAACTATGATGGATGAATGTACTGTAAGTGAATGTGAGTCACTAGTTAATTTTCCTTCCCATGATGAATATAGTAATAATGATTTTGGTAAATTTGAATAGTATACAAAAGGAATGGGTTCAAAATTACTTGTTAAAATAGGATTTAATAAAAAAGGCCTTGGAAAAGATGGCCAAAGTACCACTAAACCCATTAAGGTAGAGGATAGACCTCATTTTTTAGGTTTGGGATATAATAGTGTGAAAATGGAAGCTGGTGAAAATTCTAGAATCACTAAAGGAAGAAAATCTTCCAACAACAAATTTTGTAGGTCAGTAGTCTTGTAGAGTGATAGCATGTAGAGAAAAATAAGTCCATCCCCACAAAAAGATGGTGTTGTATAAAAACATGATTTGAGAAAAGGTAATCATTCCACCTTCTCATACTTGCACTAGTTCTAACAATCCTAGTAAATATTCTAACTTATATTTCAATAATGAAAATAAGGACTTATTATCATAGGATTTTTTGTCTGAATATCCATGCAGTTTTTATGGATTAAATAATCACTATGTTGCCTTATGTTGGAAAAAAAAACCAGATCTTAGGGTGTTTATGTTTTCTAAAGAGAAACAAATGGGTAATAATAATTTTACTCATTGTAATCTAAGTGGTTACCAAAATGATAAATTTTGGGTGTTATATTGATAACTATGTCTTAAGTATTGCAAGAAGACGTCCATCAATAATGATACATTTATAAGTAAACAAGAAGTTATTTCAAATCGAACAGTTTCAGATATGACCCATGCAAATACTCATGTATTCATTGAGGAAATTAAACCACTTAAATAGGAAAATATGATAAAATGGGTTGGTAAGTAATTCCTTAGTTTCATGTTTATATAGCTGTGATATTTTATTAGCATGTAAAGGTTCAAAGTAGTTTTGGGATTCCATTAAAGGGAATAAAGTTTAATTTGAACATATATTTTTGGAGCTACTAGTTATGATAAAATATAAGTGATAGGTTTATCATACTTGGATTATTTTCTTATATTTGTGTTTTTGCTAAGATCTATATTTTTATCCTAAATAATTTTTTAAGTTCTTGATGTATTGGTAAAAGGAATTAACTTATGTTTAAAATTAGATATATTCTCAAATGATTTAAGATTTGAATATGGTTTATTGGAGCAACCTATAGCAAAAATCCAAGGGATAGGTTTATCATACTTGAATTATTTTCTCACATTTGGGTTTTTGGAAAAAAATCATTTTTAAAGCTTGACAGCAGTATATGCAAATTATATTGGGGCATGGTTGGTATGTCTATTTTGGAAAAATTTTCATTTCAATATATATGTTGTCATTTACATTGTGCAAATAAAGGCTTATAAGACCCTTTCAAGCACTGTTTGTAATTTTAATAATTTATAAACTTTTTGTAGCCATGCATGATATTTACATACAAGTCCCTCGTTCATTTTAGGCATTTATTTGAAACTATCAATGTGGTAATATTTAGAATGTATATTTATTACACTAATAAACTAGTTTGAAATTGCACTTAATGATAATTTTGTAGTGATTAGTAGATTCACCATTTTGGGAGATGTGACATTTGTATAGGCATTTTACTTTTATCTACAATTTAGTATTGAATAAATATTTCTTTCACTAGAATTTTAGGGATTTAGTTTGATTTTTGAATCATTATCATTATATTTTGTAGTGATGTTTTATAGAGTGAACTATTTATAGATTCACAGAGTGACTTGACCTTTTAGAGACCAAAAGGGTCGTATTTTAGAGGTTTGATCCAAAGGACTTTTATATAGTTTTTAAAAATATGGAAAAGACAAGTGTCATAATGGAAAGTCAACACGTGGTAAAAATATAAGGATTTTATACAATTACTTTTTATATTGAAATTATTTTATTATGTTGCTAATGGTTGTTGTGTTACAGATGTGGGAACAAACTGATCTTTACCCACATTATCCCATTATCAAATTTGCCATATAATTCTACTAATACCACCAAGATATTCTTTCCACATAACCAATTATTCCCACCATAATTCCTCTATTTTCAAAATATTACTAATATCCTATTATATTATGGTTATTAATAACCATGGGATATTAAATCCAAAATTAATTAAATCCCAATTTAAGTATCCTATTTATGTCTTTGATTATTCCATTAGATATTTTAAAACCTAAGCCCCAAATTTTAATATTTTCCACTCCCACGTGGATGGTCATTCCTTTTTTTATTTATCAATGGATATATTTTTTTAAACATGGGACATTATTTTTTTTAAATAATAAAAACTTTATACCCGACTTTACCTTTTCCCACATGGAATTCCTTTTCACTTTTCATGGGGGGGAGAATTTGTTTACATGAAATATTTTTTTTGAAACTAAGTCCAAAGTTAAGGACCTTTTATAGTTGGCATTAAAATCCTTAATATGCATGCTAAACTCTTAACATGCATGCCTTAAGCCTTACCCCCCTTTTTCTCTATGTGGATCTTTCACTCGTATTTCATGTGATCAATGGTTTTGGTGGGAAGTTATGCTATTTATGGGAAGAACCTATTAAATAAAGCATGGTATTGAACTACCCATTTTTTATGGGATTTATTCCATTTAAAATGCATGTAAGATAATTATGGGAGATAAATGCACTTTAGGATAAAGAAGTTTATTTTCCAATGTTGGTTATAAACAACTTTATTTTATTTTATATTGAGAATTTTTATATTCTAGAGATAGAGAATAGAGAAATATTTAGATTGTATGTTTTCTATATAGAGAGAAATTAGAAAAATATTAAAAGAAAGGACATGGATTCTATTATGCTAGAGAACACAGGTTATTAAATTTAGAGGATTAATCATGTTTATTTTTATAAAGGTATAATTTTGGAATAGACTATTTGAGGCCATTTTGTGTATTTTAAAATCTTTTTTTATCTATATTAATCAAAGAGGGATTTGTGAAATCCAAGGATATATTATAAATATTTTTATAATATTCTTTTCCTCATGTTGAGATAATTAATAGCCCTTACAAGAGAATTATAAGGATTTATAAATATTATTTGGTTGAAGAGAAGAACATTTTATGTGTTGCAGATGAGTTCTTCATGTCACACAGAGCTACAAGTTTCCTTAAACCATTTAGGGATTTAAGTTTTAATTTTTTTTATTTACATCTTGTTTATAATGAAATGGTTCAAATGAACTTGAGGACATATCCAATTGGTGAACCCCATAAACAATCTGTAGTCAGTATTTTATTTTTAGTTTTCCATTAGTATATCAGTTTTAAAGTATTCATTGATATCTAGGAATTTAATTAATAGAAATTAATTAATGGATTATTCAAAGAGATAAAATAAAAATGGAATGTTTTATCTAAAAAATAAAGTTAGATGAGTTTAAAAACAATTATATTTAATATTGTTTAGACAAATTACATTTGCTATTAAAAGTCAATTCCTTTTAATTAAATTTTTTGGAAATTGACATATTATTAAAATCCATTTTAAATAAAATAGAATTTATTAGTAGGAGGTTAATTTTTGTTTATGGATCATGTACTCATAAAGTCATTCAAATATATTTCATAGTACAGTTGGATGATCTACACGAGTCTTAAATTTACCTAGTATGTCATTGATATAATTTTTAATAATATCATGCATCATATCATCAAATATAATGGTCATAGCCATATGATATGTTTCCCTATCATTATTGAGTTTGAATGACAAGACCTAAAGGAAAGCATTCCCTAAGGAGTGGTGAATGTTGTTTTGTGTTGGTCTTCTACCACAATCCTAATCTGATTATATCCTAAAAAATCCATCCATGAGGGAAAGAATTTCATACCCATCTATAGAGTCAATTATCATGTCAATATTTAGCATAGGAAATTCATCCTTTTGGTAGGCCTTATTGATGTCTCTAAAATTAGCAAAAATTTTGATCCCTTTTAGCTTTCTACTAGCATGCATAATGTTTGAGATCCACTCTAAATAGTTGATTTATCTAAGGTATATCACTTCTAAGAGTTTATCCAACTCTTTTTTAACTAACAAAATAATAAGATGATGCATATTACATAAGTTTTTATTCATGGGTTTAGAATCAAGATGTACACCAATATGGTGTACAACCCCAAACCTAGCATGCCCAAATAGGCCCATGTAAATATGTCAACAAACTCCTTCAAAAGGGATGTAAAAAATTCATGTTCTTCCTTAGTGAGGGATGCTCCTAATTTAATTCACTTTGGTTCATATAGAGTCCCAATATTGAATTTTATAGTATCCTCTACTAGGAGATTTGATCCATCTTCCAAAATAGTTGGCAAGGATGTAAATTAGCCAATAATAATAAGGTCCTCTAATTAGATTGGTTTTTCAAGCTCTCCTAAGTGGGATGAATCTGAATCATCTAATGGTAGCAATGGCCATGTAACAAAAAATTTAGGACATTCTCAGATAATTTGA
The DNA here is from genome assembly GCA_037957365.1 of Torreya grandis. NCBI lineage: Eukaryota > Viridiplantae > Streptophyta > Pinopsida > Cupressales > Taxaceae > Torreya > Torreya grandis. Next base: position 1,764,159 of record JARHVA010000496.1, read on the forward strand.
TCAAAGATATATTATTCCTCTATACTGAACTAAGACCTAAAATCAATTTCATTATTGGTGGTCTCCTGAGCTTTATTTGACAAAGGGTGAACATCCCCATCTAGTGACAAATGAAATAGGTTTTCACCAAGAGACTAACCTTTTTCTTTACTTTTACCTAGTCCAAAAGTGCCTTAAAGAGGTTTTCAATTTTGGACTTCAATGCTTTATTATTTTGTTTTTGGCTAAGGGTGTTCACCCTCTCTCTGAGATAATCTATAGGATCTAGTTTGTAGAGAACCCTTATTTATAGTCTCCCAATAGAACATTATCTTTTAGGTTTATTAATTCACAAAAGGCCTCATCATTCTTAAAATATTCTAAAGGTACTTTGGATTCTTGTCATTCATAGTATATAAGTTGAGGATAGTAAAGGGGAAGTGGGGAATGTCAGATTATTTGCATAATGGTACAAATGATATATGAGTTTCATAATTTGGCACTAGTAAAGTCTTCATATATACTATGATCAGACTCCACTTCATTGTTATAATTGTCATCACTAGTCATTGGTGTTGGAACATGAATAAGATATGTGGAGTCACCCCCAGGTAGTTTAAATATAAGATCATGAGTTCCTTTATATTTGGTCATAGAAATGGGCTCAAGAGAACCCTAATGATTTTCCCCTAGGCCTCTACCTTCATATGCTTGGTTATCCATAATCCTTTTAGGGATGAGATAATTTATACTTTGATAGTAATAAGCTAATTTTTCATTGTATAACCAAGAATCATCATTGGCAAGTGGGTCTTAGTATTGGCTAGTGGCTAGTGTTAAAATAACAAGTACTAGGCTATGGAGATTTATTTTTCCCTTTGTCACCATTCCATGTAAACCGACTTATCTTTGGGCCTTCCATAGGTCTTGGGATTATGTGGAAACTTGGCTATTGGAATGTGTCATGGGTAAAATACTCTCTTGGACCATTGTCTAAAATGGTAAAATGATTAGACATTTAAATATTATGTGTATCTAAAAATGAGGCAAGGCCATCTAGGTCTATATAATTAGTCTTTGGCAATTCAACAAGTATCTCTTTATCTTTGTCCTTATTTGGTACTAATTCTAGACTAAAACAATAATTGTAACTTACATGTTTGGCCTCTTAATGCTTGTAGTGTTCATATGGTTATAAATATCCATGGGTAGTGACTTAAACATCCTAGAGTGAAGGAACTTGATACACTAGTGTAAGGTTGAAAGTATTGCATGAATTTCAAGTATCCATGGTCTTCCCAAAAGAAAATTGTATTGCAAATCTATGTATAACACATGGAAAAGTGTTTTATGGGTAAAAGGCCCAAAAATCACTAGAAAACTAATGGTTGCTTGTGATTCTATATCTTCATTATCATATACCTTGATAGTAATAATCTATTATTGAAGGTCAGATGTTGTATATCCTAGATGCTTAAATATATTTAGAGACATAATATTCAGGCATGGTCCATTGTCTATGAGGACATATTTAACTTTGTGCCATGTGATGATAATTTCAATGTATAATGGGTTATTATTTAGAGTTCCAAGAGATGACATATCACTTTGGTTAAAGGTCAAATATTGGCATAGGGCTAGGTGTCCAACCAAATCTTGAAACTTGTATAGTGTAATGTCATTTGGCACTTAAGATTGGCCTAAGAGTTCTATAAGGATATTCTTGTGGATCATATACATATGTGACAAATAAAAAATAGATATTTTTATGAGTGTCTTTTAGAGTTGTTTCATAATATCATATGTCTTTTCCTTAATAATGGTAATTGAATCTCCTAGTTGGCATAGTCAGATAGATTGGCTCATTGGTATGAAGTTCCAAGCATGGGATGGTGATTTTAGACCATTAAGTTATGATTGCACAATCTAGACTGCATACAAGAATGTCATAAATAAAAAATGATTGAGATGGGATAGAGAGGATAATTATCAATTACTAGTTCACTTGGCTACGGTCAGGGAGTAATGAAGAGTTATGTTGATTAACATTGTTATGTTGTGGAAATGGATTTTGATAGATACCTAGGTTTTGATTGGAAGTAGATGCTCTATTATCCAATTGGATCTCTCCATTTTACAACATATTTTCAATGAGTTGATTCAAACTTCACACAATGGTGTATAGAATGTACATGAACACAATGGTATTCATAGGACTCATCCTCTTTGTACCAATATGGATAATATTTCCCTTAGGAAAGTGTTTTAGAATCATCCAACTAATCGTATTGGTTGCACATACTTTGTGAAACACTAATTTAATAGGCTCACCAAGGTCATTGAAGACTCTAGGAGTGGGTCTTATTCTTGGAGGAGGTGTTTACAAATGTTGTGGTTGTAACATTTGAGGAATTGGCCTAGGTTGAGGCATAGGTTATGCTTGCTAGATAAGCTGCATATATAGAATAAGTTGCATTTATGACATAAGCTAAGTAGATAGTGTTTACACTATTTAAACATGATGCAACTTAGTGAATCCATTAACAACAAAATTCTTATTATGATTGTATGGCTTAGTTTTTTCATAATTATTGGCTTGATTGGGTGTAGATGCTTGCACTTAGACTGGGATAGGGTTTTGACTTGGGCTTGAGTTTTGGTTTTGGCTCTAATTCTAGTTTAAGTAAGAACACTTGATAATCCCTTTGTTGATATGGGATTTTTCAATCTATATGCTTTTCTCAATGATTTACTTAAATGTGTGAGCACATTAAATTTCCAAGTGATAAGATATTTAACTGTGCAAGTTTTTGGTAAACATAACTATTAATTATTTATCTAGTAAATTGTGGGTAAAGCAACTTGTAAGCGCTCTCCATATTTGTAAGTAACTTGTAAATCTCTCACCAACTTTCTTCTTGGCTTGACTCAAATCAACTACTAAAATATCATGCTTGATATTATAGGATAAATGTTATATAAACTTATCCAAAAGATCATCAAAGTCAAATATCAAGTTTTTTGGCAACTTAAGAAACCAGTCACATCCTAATTTCTCTCTAAGCTGATATACCTGATTATCTATAGATTATTATGGTTGCTAAATAGATTAATTATTATTTAATTAAGATGTAAGTCATACGATTTTATGGGGCAATTGTATGTTTCTTATATTAAATGATTAAGTTGTAATGAGTTAGTTATACTTGTATATACTTTACATTATGATCATGTTGGTTGTTAAAATAGTGTTTTATGGATCTATATCATGATATTAAGGGATAAATACCATCTTTTCATGAGTTAGATGTAGGATAGATACATCCCTCATAGCATTATAGAGGGAGATTATCATCAAAGAGGATGGCATAGATGGAGGTGTTGGGTGATGACATAAGAAAAAGTAGAAACCCATGCCCACACCATGATAGTTAGCATTATTTATATGCATTGTTTGAATAATTAACTATAGTATGTCATATTGTGTTAGTTGTATTTGAATGATTAATTATGTGATTTAGTTATGATATAGTTTTTAGTTTAATACTTCTGTGGAAATAATTATGTAATTGAATTATAATTATAGTACATATATTGAATAAATAATGTTACTTTATGATCATGTCATGATTGTGAATGAAATTGATTTAACGAGTAAGTGAATCTATCTATTTAGTATTTAATTACTACTTATTATGGACTAACCAGAGTGTCTTTATAATGTCTTAATACATTAGTTGGTTATTATATGATATTCAATAAATATCATTATTTTTGGATTGATGCCTTTATATATACAAGATAGTAAAGGCATTTGGATAGTCTATACAGTAGTATTGATAAATAACTCAGTAGGTATAATATCATTGTGTTTGATATTATATAAAAGTTGTTTGATTAGTTATTACATCAAAAGTTTGTTATTAACTTTATACTGTTTACTTTTCTATTTGAATTAATATTTTCTTGATGATTTAGTGACAACCTAAGTTATCCTATGATCTAATCTAAACTAATGGGTCAAATACATTAGCATTACTATAAGAGGTTGTGATTTATTGGTTTGATATACTTATGGATTAATAACAATCATTTGCAATGATATTTTAAGTAGATTTTGTAAAGTCTATCCATGGGCATGTTAAGTCAAATGACTATGCTGAATTTGGATTTAAATAATGATTAGAACTATGGAAATTTTGAGTAAATCAGGGCATTTGGTTTGTGTTAAATTGAGATTAACCATATCATTTTGATCAAATAAGTCATTAGTCAAGTTTAAAGACTATTATACTATTTAAAAATTCTTGTCATGCACAATTCTAGTCTTGTTCTTGATCATGGAAAATGGGAGAAATTAGTGGCAGTCGGGTTGAGAAGAAAATAAATAAAAAGGAAAGAGGGGGATGAGATTCAACATAGATGGAACATTGGAGAATAGTGGATAGCAAGAAGAAAAATAAGGAGCTTGAATCAATATGGTTGGCAAGAATGAATTTGTGGAAACTTTACCAGGTTGGTAATACATTTGAATTCTTGAGTGTGTGTGATTGTATGAAAGGGGTTCAATTAATTTACACTTGATAAAATTTTAGGGATAAATATTGGGCCTTGTGGACAGCTCAACCATCTACATAACCCAATCTATATCCTAGAAAACCTTGAAACCTAAACCCTATGTCTGTATGTAATTCTAGTAATGTGAATTAAATTCACTCTATGAAAGTCATGTGGAAAATTTGAATTAAAATGGGTTGTTTAAAAATAAAAATTTTGTCTAAAAGAAATATGTGGGTATATACAAGGGTAGGTATATATATACCATATAGGTCTTTATTGACCTAGAGTGTGTGTGTGTGTGTGTGTATACACACATATATATACACACATATATACACATATACATATATATATGTATGTATATATGTATATATACATATATATATACATATACATATATATATAAATACACATATACATATATACATACATATATATATATATATATATGTATGTATGTGTGTGTGTGTGTGTCTATATATATATATATATATATATATATATATATATAGACACACACACACACACATACATACATATATATATATATATATATATATATATATATGTATGTATATATGTATATGTGTATTTATATATATATGTATATGTATATATATATGTATATATACATATATACATACATATATATATGTATATGTGTATATATGTGTGTATACACACACACACACACACACACTAGGTCAATAAAGACCTATATGGTATATATATACCTACCCTTGTATATACCCACATATTTCTTTTAGACAAAGTATATATGTATGTATGTATGTATGTATGTATGCATACCAAAGTGTATATGTACATGCAAAAGTTAGTGTATATATGTGTATCAATTTGATTTGAGGTACAATGATGAATGCCATTAGGGATTTGAATCATATGTAAATGAAAATGCAAAGGTATATTGTTTGATCTTATATACTCTTTTTTCCATATGATGTGAAATTCTTGGTTGAGTATAGATAGACCATGAGATTTTTGTAGTGTATTCTATGTATGTAAGAAACTATGCTCCAATATATTTATTGACTAAGTTTTATTTCTTTAACATAACAATAAACATTTATATGGTTGATCATTACTTATGAACTTCATAATGGGCATTTGGGAATTGCATGTGTTTTTATCAAGTCATATAAATGAAATAGAAATTTGTCTCATACAGTGAGACTGGGTGATCTACCTATAGTTTTACGGGTTTATTTACCTATTTCAAAGCCATATTAGGCATTTGGTTGAATTTTTACTAGTATTTATATGATCTAGATTTTTAGGTTGCATTTGAATATAGGAAATATATACATTAGTATGACTAAGAAATTAGTAAGATAGTTTAACTTAAGAATTCATATATATGTAAATCCTCTGCACATTGAAATTCTCATAATATATTTGATTTAGATAAATGTGTCTATGAGTTATGAAGTATATATATGAGGATTATAAGATGACAGACTTAGAACTTGACAATAGAGTGAAACTACATATTAAGATAATTGTGTCAACTTCATTAGCTGTATGATTTCTTGTTTATATAAATCATGATGATAAAATAGTTGAAGTACTATATTTTAGATTTAAAAATGCATTGGATTGGATATGTTATAATTTTTTATTTTTTTAATTAGAAGGTAAAGTTGGTAGAATTGTGCCATACACCATACATGTCTTTACTGGTTCTTGATCGAGTATACACATATATGGAATACATAATGTAAATGGTCCATCACAATCATAGTATGGGTATACCTTGTATCTATAAATTTATTCATCAAATGGACAAAATAGATATTAATATTGATGTATTTAGTCATCATGACTAAGCTATCAGATATGTTTGAAAATTGATGAGACATTTTATGTGAGTATATATATTTATATATATGAAATATCTCTGTATAAATCAAATAAGTACTCATACTTATATATAACTTATACCTATATGAGGAACTGATCTAATAATACATAAATGTAGCATATATTATATGTATGAGAAGTATGCTTGTAGATATGTATATAGTTTATTTGTTAAGAGAGTTATATAATCTATGATGCAAAATACCATAACTAAATGCATACAACTCATTATATGTGTAAAAGGTTAACATAAAATTGGATTATTTGTTTAATTTTGAGCCTTGAATTGAATTATGATTGATGGTTTAAATTTTTTAAGTTTTGCATATAGAAATGAACCGAGATAAATATTGATATCTTATATAGTTTAATATTGGAGTTAATTTGATAATTAGTACCTTTTAAAATAAGTACAATTATACATGGATGGTATATCCTAATAGGACTTTACTTGTTTACATGTATTATTTTTGAAATAAATAATATGTTTGAGATTCATTGCATATGTTTGATGGACTAAATGTATGTAATTTGATTATTTTCATACTTATCATGTCTTATGATTTATAATAGAAATCAATCCATTTCCATGTATTGGTTATGTTTTAAATTAACCAAATCTTACATTTCTAGTACTAAATAAGTGGGGAGATAGACTTACCTAGCTTACTTAACATCACCAATGCAAGATGAGGGTAATATGATCAAGTGGTGTATATGAATTTCACTGATCCTAGAGATCATTGACTATTTGAAAACTTTGTCTAAATTAATTTTTAGTTAAACATTGTCATTTCATGTGTTTGATTTACATGCTTATGAGATATCATGCTAGAATATATTTTCTTTATGGTACACAACATGTTTATAAATCTTATAGGAAACCAGTACTAGCTTGTCTCTCTAGATTCCCACACCATCACTATCTACCCATCCATGAAAGGAGGGCCATTCCCTATTTTGGGGATTGTGAGGGGGATTTATGTTCCATGGTTGGTGTTTAAAAGTGTTTGAATAATGCTCTCTCTCCCCACAATAGTACTTCATTAGAGACTACACTTGAGATTATCATAGGATATTGAGTTATTTATATCTCATGCTCCATAAAACCTTGTATATTATATTGAATTTATTAATGTGACATTATTCCTAATGAAAATTTAATACTTATATATTTGTACATTGAAAATAGTGGCTATAAAATTGTATCAATTGTGGCTGAAATTATGTTACAATTACTTTTTGGAATATATGCAGTTATGTTTTCCTTAATTATTTTATAGTGATTAGTAATTGAATGGATTATTACATGCCTATTTTATGGTGACATATATAGTATACTTTTATTAAGATCACTAATTATATTCTCATGGTGAATTCTAATGTTGAATACATGGAATCAACCTTTTTTTTAATTACAATATTCTAGTAAATCCCAATGGGGATATTACATTGTGGCATCAGAACTATGGATTGAAATCTAGGACTTAATGAGTCCACTAACATTGTTGTATCCTTATATTTACCAAAGAAAATAATGGTGCAAGATAGAGCATCAGGTGAGGGTCATTCAAATGTTAATGATAATAACCCTCCATTTGGTCCTAACAAATTTATCATTGAGCAAGCAACAAAGTTGGATCAGATTCTCACAACCATTATTAAAACTAGGGATTAATTTGTAGCCCTATAATAAGAAACTCATGGCCATGAGGAGGAAGCCCATCAATATGTCCCTCAAGAGCATCCTAATATTAAGTAAATACATCAGGAGTAGAGGTATGAATAAGTGCCTCAGATTGCAAGAGCTCATGTAGCTACAGAATTATCTAGAGATATGAAAAAGGTGAATCCACCTAAGTTTGATGGAACCATTTTGTGATACAAGGCTAAAATATGCTTATTAAAATGGAGAAGTATTTCAATATTTGAAACTAATCTGAAGTCACTAAAGTAGTTTAGGGAGCTTACTAGATGGCTAGTAAAGTAGCTACATGGTGGGCTAATAAGAAGTTGGAAATGAATCCTAACTCTAATACCACCACATGGGAGCAGTTCTTAACATTGTTTTGATCATGATGGCTTCCACAGTTATAATTTAAAGAAAATATTATAGATTTTCATAATCTTAAGAAAGGAGGCCTCTCAGTGAATGAATACTGGGAATAATTCACTAAAATTATGAAGTATGTACCTCAATATCAAGTAGATGAGAGGTTTAGAATTATGAATTTCATCATGGGATTAAAACCTTATATTGGTTGTGAGGTGTATGTTCATAGACCATCTACTATGGACTTGGTATTTGATAAGGTAGTCAAACAAGATCAGAAGTTGAAATCTCTTGCTCAAGTTAGGGATAATTTCAAGAAAATTTTTGGAAGTTCAAAACCAACTTTAAAAAAGAATAACTATAAGTAGAGGAGTGGAGACTCCAAAAGTAAATTTAAAAATCAAAATTTTGTATTCAATAGTGGTTTAGGTAGTAGGAAATTGGGTAATGGTTTCAAAGATGGTTTTGAGGGAAACCAATAGTTTGATAGGAAATGAACACCTAGAGGTTGCTTCATTTGTGGAGGTGATAATTTTACTCATAGATTTACCTAGGATAAGTCAAAGAACAAAGTTTTTGATCCATAGTAGAGAATGTTTTAGTAATTAATACTTTCAATAGTTGACAATTGGTAAGCTGAATTCTAAGCTTCACCCATAAATCTATCAATTATTTTATTTTAACATCTAGTTTCTATTTTGATAGATACAGGGGATACAAAATGTTTTATTACTCATAGAATACTAAATAATTTGTCTATAAAAGTTGGAGTAATTCCAAATTCATGGTTGGTACAATATTGGAATGAGTCAAATGTCAAAGTTAACAAGTGTTTAGTTGAAGCTGAGATTAGGTTTCCCAAATTCATAATAGTAGTGGATCTTTATGCATCATCTCTAAGGTCATATGATGTGATCCTAAGAGTCAATTTCCATATGAATCATAAATCCAAGGTTGACTTCTATCTAAATAAGGTTAAGTGTCAAGATGATTTTGGAAATTAGACACAAATTCAGGGAGAACAAAGAGAGTTGAGACTTAGGTAGATCTTTGCAATGCAACTCAAGAAGGCTCAAGGTAAAGGATGCCAAGCATTTATCATCAAGATAAATGAAATAGATGAATCTAAGGAACCATCCCTTGAATATTATCCTTTTATTAGTAATTTTCATTATATATTTCTAGAGAAATTGTCAGGATTGCCTCCTAAACATGAGTTTGATTTCTCAATTGATATCATAACCATAGTCTAAAGCACTATATAGGATGACAACCACTAAATTTATTGAATTAAAGGCTCAACTCTAGGATTTATTATCAAAACATTTGATTAGACTAAGTGTGTCATAATGGGGTGCACTAGTTGTATTTATCAAGAAGGATGGTAATATTTGCCTTTGGATTGATTATAGAATGTTGAATAAGGTGACTATCAATAACAGATATCTACTACTTCATATAGATGATCTTTTTAATCAAATGTGTGGGTAAATAGTCTTTTATAACATTAATATTAGAGAAGGATGTAATTACTTGAGAATAAGAGATGAGTATTTTCTAAAAATAACATTTAAAACTCGATATGGGCACTATGAGTTCACAATGTTACCATTTAGATTAACAAAAGCTATGACAACATCTATGAATCTTATGAATAGTGTTTTTAGAGATTATATAGATCACTTTTTATGGTCTTTCTAGATGATATTCTTATATATTCTAACGATTGAGAAGAGCATCTTCATCATATGGAATTGGTTTTGTAATATTTGTAAAAGTATAAGTTATATAGAAAGTTGACTAAGTGTGTATTTTTCTTAAAAAAAGTGCAATATTTGTGACATTGATCTTTGTGGATGGTATTTTAATAGATACAACAAACAAAAGAAACATTATGGAGTGGTTGGAACCTAATAATGTGCACAAGGTAAGAAGTTTCATGGGATTAGTGGGATATTATAAGAAATTTGTTCAATTTTTTTCTAATATAGCTAATCTAATTACCTCTCTACAATGGAAAAATCAAAATTTTATCTAGTTTGATAAGTGTGAAGTATATTTTCAAGAATTGAAAAGGAGGATTACTTCAACACCAGTGCTAAGAGTTCCCAATGGTCAATTATCAATGATCACACATGTGTCTGGGGATGGACTTGGAGGAGTTCTTATGTAGGATGGTGTAGTGGTAGCCTATGAATATAGGAAACTAAAACCTTTTGAGGTTAACTATACCCCTCATGACTTAGAAATTATAATATATATTCATGCTTTTCATGTTTAAAGGTATCATTTATTGGTAAAATCATTTGAGCTCAAGACTGATAACTTGGGACCAAAGTACATCTTCACCCAATCTAATCTAAATGTTCAATAAAAGGAGATAGTTAGAGTTCTTCTCTGATTATGATTTTGACATCAACTATATAAAAGGTAAGGAGAATAGAGTGGATGATGCCCTAAGATGTAGGAATTAAATAGTAGTTGTGGCTACTATCATGAGTACTTTTAAGGAACAATTTATTAAATTCTCACTAGGAGATGAATTCTATGATTAGGTCAAGAAAGCATTATTTGAGAATGCTCAAAATCCTAGGTATAAATTATTTAGAATATAGAATGATGGTATTTTATGGTATAATCGAAGGATACATATAACAAATAAATAGAATTTGAAGAGCACAATGATAAAATAATTATACAATGTTCCATATTTAGGACATCCAAGAGTAACCAAACTCTTGGATGAGCTTATACCACCCTATTTTTGGAAGGGAATCAGGAAATATGTAGTGGACTTTATGTCTCATTGTTTAAAATGTCATCATGTGAAATATGAACATGTGCATTCAATTGGATTATTGTATCTAGATGATATACCTGAATGGAAGTAGTAAGTGATCAATATGGACTTTATCCAAGGTTTACCGTTGTCACCAAGCATGCATGACATGATCTTGGTAGTATTTGACAAACTAACCAAGGTAGCTCATTTTACACCAGGTAATTTCACTGGTGATGTACTTACCCTTGTAAAGAGATTCATAAAGTAAGTTTATCAATTATATGGTTTTATAGAGAAGATCATTTTGGATCATAATCCTAAGATCACTTCTAGGTCTTGGTTGACTCTAAACTCAGTTATGGGTACATAACTAACATTTAATACTACATATCACCATAGATTGATGGTCAGACTGAGGAAGTTAATTAGTTTTTAGAGGATCTCCTTCATATGTATTTCATAGATCACCAATAGAAGTGGGAGGATTTCCTTCCATTGGTTAATTTATTTTACGATAACTCATACCAATCATATTTGAAGATGGAACCATTTGAGGAATTATATGGAAGAAAGTGTAGAACACTAATCAGTTGGGATAGGTTGGAAGATATGGTAGTCTTTGGACCTGAGATGATTTCATAAATGGAATATCAAGTCAATATAATTTTTAGTAGGTGATAAAGTGTTTCTATGGGTTAAGCCTCAAAAAACTCATTAAATTCATGAAATCAACAAAATTGTCATGAAGATATGTGGGATCCTTCAAGGTTTTGGAAGTGGTCAACTTTGTAGCATAAAGGCTTGCATTTCTACCATCCCTATCTCTATTGCATTATGTCTTCCATGTGTCTTATCTTAAAAATTATATAAATGATCCTCACATTTGTTGGATTGGAATGATTTTTATAATCTAGATCCCAAGGTGGTCATGGTAGAACCAATCATAGTAATTGACACTCGCAAACTTCATTTGTATAATAGGGAAATGTCATATTACAAGGTCTTGTGGGACCAATACTCTATGGATAGTGCCACTGGGGAGGACTATCATGAGTTATGCAGGCTATTTTGAACTTTGTTTACTTGATTTAATGCTTCATACTATGTTATTTTCTAGTAAATAGTGTTTTTAATTCAGAACTAGTGTTTGAATAAGTGTCATCGGGATGATGACTAGCTATATGGTGGAAGAATGTCACCTCCCAATTTTTATCTAAGTTGATTTACCTGATTATCTATGGATTTTTATCATTATTAAATTTATTAATTACTATTTAATTAAGTTTTAAGCCATATGATATTATGGGATAGTTTTATGTTGCTTAGATTACATGATTAAGTTATAATGAGTTAGTTCTACTTGTATATAATTTCCATTATGATCATGTTGTTACTTTTTACAATAGTATTTTATGGATATATATCATGATATTATGAGATAATTTCCTTCTTGTGATGAGTTAGATGCAAGATAGATATATTCCTCATAGCATAACAAAGGGAAAGCATCAATAGAGAGGATGGCATAAATGAAGCTATTGGATGATGACATGAATAACTAGAAACCCACACGCACACCATGATAGTTATAATTATTTATATGCAATGTTTGAATTGTTACATGTCATATGTCATATTGTGTTATCTACATTTGGATGATTAATTATGTGCTTTAATTATGATCTAGTTTTTAGTTTAACACTTATGTGGATCTAATTATGTGATTACATTATGATTGTAGTACATAGATTGAGTGTGTAATATTGATTTATGATCATGTCATGATTTTATATTCATGATTGTAGATGAAATTAATTTAACAAGTAAGTAACTCTATTTATTTAGTATTTATTTGTAGTTACTTAAGGACTAATCAAAGTGTCTTTATAATGTCTTAATACATTAGATGGTTTTTATATGATATTTTGGAAATCTCATTATTTCAGTTTAATGCCTTTGTGTATACAAGAAAGTAAAGGCATTTATATAGTCTAAATAGTGGTATTGAGAAATAACTAAGTAGCTATAATATCACTATGCTTGATTTTATTATAACATTTGTTTGATTAGTTATTACATCAAAAACTTGTTATTAACTTTATATTAGTCACTTTTCTATTTGAAGTAATCTTTGCTTGATGATTTAGTGAAAACCTAAATTATCTTATGATCTAATATAAACTAATGGGTCGAATAGATTGGCATTACTATAAGAGGTTGTGATTCTTGGTTTGATATACTTATGGGTTAACAAAAATCATTTGCAATGATATTTTAATTGGAATTTGTAAATTCTATCCATGGGTATGTTAATTCAAATGACCATGTAGATTTTGGATTTAAATAATGATTAGAACTATGGATCTTTCAAGTGAATTAGGGATTTTGGTTTGTATTAACTTGAGATTATCCATATCATTTTGATCAAATAAATCAATAATAAATTTGGTATACTATTTTTCTATTGAGAAATTCTCATCATTCACAATTATGATCTTGTTCTCGGCTGAGCAAAATGGGAGAAATTAGTGACAGTCAGGTTGAGAAGAAAAGAAATAAAAAGGAAAGAGGGGATGAGATTCAAAATGGATGAAACATTAGAGAATAGTGAATAAAAAGAATAAAAGGAAGGAGATAGAATAAATATGGTTGGTAAGAATGAATTTGTGGAATCTCTATCAAGTTGGTAATGCATTTGAATTATTGAGTGTGTGTGATTGCATAAAAGGGGTTTAAATAGTTTACACTTGATAAAAATTTTAAGGATAAAGATTGAGCCCTATGGATGGATCGACCATCCACATAACCCAATCTATATCATAGAAAACCTTAAAACCTAAACCCTAGGTTTGTATGCAATTATAGTAATGTGAATTAAATTTTCTATATGAAAGTCATGTGGAAAATTGGAATTAAAATTGGTTGTTTAAAACTAGGAATTTTGTCTCAAAGAAATATATGGGGGTATGTTCAAGGGTAGGTATATATATACCATATAGGTCTTTATTGACCTAAAGTATATATATAAACATACCAATATATATATATATATATATATATATATATATATATATATAGACATGCAAACATTAGTGTATATGTGTATAACAATTTGATTTGAGGTGTAATGACGAATGCCATTAGGGATTTGAATCATATTTAAAGGAAAATTCTAAGGTATATTATTTGATATTATATACTTTATTTTGCATATAATGTGAAATTCTTGTTTGAATCTAGATAGACCATAGGATTTTTTTAGTGTGTTTTGTGTATGTAAGAAACTATGCTCTTATATATTCATTGAATGAGTTTTGTTTCTTTAGCATAATGAAAAACATTTATATGGTTGAGTGTTGGTTATGAACTTGATAATGGGCACAGGGGAATTGTCTATGTTTTTATCAAGTCATATAAATGAAATATAAATCTATCTCATATAGTGAGATTGGGAAATCTACCTACTATTTTAGGGGTTTATTTACCTATTTCAAAGTCATATTAGTCATTTGGTTGAATTATTACTAGTCTTAATATGATCTATATTTTTAGCTTGCATTTTGAATATGGGCAATTTATACATTAGTATGACTAAGAAATTAGTGATATAGTTTAAATTAAGAATTAATATATAAAAATCCTCTAAATATTGAAATTCTAATAATATACTCAATTTAGATAAATATGTCTAGAAGTTATGAAGTATATATATGAGGATTGTACGATGCCAGACTCACAACTTGACAATAGAGTGAAAATGTATATTAAGATAACTATGTCAACTTCATTAGATGTATGATTTCTTGTCTATACAAATCATGATGATAAAATATTTGAATTACTATATTTGATATCGAAAAACACATGGATTGGATAGGCTATGGTATTTTATTTTTTTAATTAGAAGGTAAAGTTGGTATAATTGTGCCATATACCATACATGTATTTACTGCCTTTTTACTATATATAAAATACATAATGTAAATGATCCATCACAATAGTAGTATGTGTATACCCTACATATATGTATTCATTCATCAGATAAACAATACATAAATTAATAATGATGTATTCAATCACCATGAATGTGCTATTAGATATGTTTGAAAATTGATGAGACATTTTACGTGAGTACAAATATTTATATATATGAAATATCTTTGTATAAATTAACTAAGTACTCATACTTTTATTCAATTTATACTTGTATGAGGAAATGATGTAATAATACATAAACATAGCATATATTATACGTATGAGAAGTATGATTTTAAATATGGTATATAGTCTATTTGTTAAGCAAGTTATATAATCCGTGATGCAGAAGACCATAACTAAATTCATATAAATCATTATATGTGTAAAAGGTTAACATGAAAATTTGATTATTTATTTAATTTTGAGCCTTAAATTGATTGAATTATGACTGATTGTTTTTATTTGTAAGTTTTGCAAATATAAATGAACTGAGATAGGTATTGATATCCTAGACAATTCGATATTGGATTTAATTTGATATTTAGTAGCTTGTAAACTAGGTATAATTATACCTATATGGTATGTCCTAATAGGACTAAACTTATTTATGTGTATTATTTTTTTAACAAATAATATGTTTGAGATTCATCGCATATGTTTGATGGACTAAATGTATGTACTTTAATTTTTTATGTACTTAGCATGTTTTATGCTTGTTGATAGGAAGTAATCTATTTTAATATATTGGTTATTTTAAAATTACCTAAATCTGGCATTATTGGTGCTAAATAAGTAGGGATTTGGACTTCCCTAGCTTAATTAGCATCACTAATGCAATATGAGGGTAATCCAATCAAGTGGTGTGTATAAATTTGACTTATCTTAGAGATCACTAGATATTTGAAAACTTTGGCCAAATTAATGTTTAGTTAAACATTGGCATTTCATGTGTTTGATTTACATGCTTGTGAAATATCATGTTAGAATGCATTTTCTTTAGTGTACACAACATGTTTAGAAATATTACAGAATATGAGTACTAAATTATCTCTCTAGATTCCCACATCGTCACTATCTACCCATTCATGAAGGGAGGGCCATACCCTATTTGGGGGATTATGTACAAGGTTCATGGTTTGTGGTTGGTGTGGAAAATTTCTTAGATGGTTCTCTCCCTCCCCACAATAGTGCTTCAATGATGACTAGACTTGAGATTACCATAGGATACTAAGTTATTTATGACTCATGCTCTATAGAGCCTTGTATCTTGTATTGTATTTATTATTGTGGCATTATTCCTGATGAAAATGTAATATTTATACATCTATATATTGATAGTAGTGGCTATAAAATTGTATCAACTATATCTAGAATTATGTAATTACTTTTTGGAATATATGCAGTTATGTTTTACTTAATTATATTATAGTAATCAATAATTGAATGGATTTTTACATGCTTATTTTATGGTCAACATATTCAGTATGATTTTATTAGGATCACTAATTATATTCTCATGGTTGATTCTAATGTTGAATAAATGGAATTAATTTTAAAAATATATGTTATTCTAGTAAATCCTAGTGGTGATGTTACAAAGCCACTTCAAATAATACCAACTATAATTTAAAGAAAAAGAAGAAGAAAGTAGATGTCACTATAGACCATAGGCTAGAAAGCAACAAAAAAATCTTTTAAATGCTCTCTAGGGTTTCCTTTTATTTTGTACTTATCAAATTTTGGTGGTTCATATCTTAGATTAAATGGTATCTAGACATACTCCATGTTAAATGGGTATGTACACACGTCATCCAATTTGAACTTATTAGTCTATTTTCTTGTTTTAATGGTTGAAATTTCATCTTTGATCTATTATAGTTCTTGGGCTAAGAAAGTCAATGGCACAATTGGTTGTGGTTGTGGTTAGGTGGTAAAAAGTGGATTACCTTGATTGAGGTACAATGGGGGAATGGAGTATTATGAAATGTTAATTTGATGGACCAATTGACCAGGAATATGAATCCACACATTTGGATTAGGTTGATGATACTACATACATTATTGGTAAATATTATGGTTTAGATTCAAAATATGGCCTTGGGTTTGAGAGAAATGAGGTTGTGATGGAAGTATGTGGCTTTGTGGAATGTACTATGCTTTCTGAGTTTGAGTAGTAACTTGTTACTGAATAGTTGAATCCATCTGTATAAATGGTACTTATTGTTAACTAAGGCCCTATCTTTGAATATTTGGCACATGTTAGGTAAAAGGTAATGGTTTCCTAATAGGTATGTGTTGGATGTTGGCACATATTTGTTGAACAAATAATAATTGTGAACTAGATGCTTGTTGGGTGTTTGATATTTATCATTGACCAATAGGAACATGTTTTTTATTATACAATGTTTATGATTATTGAGGTACATTGGTCTAAAACTATTGATGTGCATTCATTGTTACCTATTAGGGTAACACATTTGTTCCCACCTATTAAGGTAGTGTAGTGTTCTACCTTTGTTGAGGTGGTAAATTGGTCTATGCATGTGGTTGTAGAATGTTAGTTGTCACCTATTGAGGTGGGCTAACATTCACCACTTTTTGGGGTAAAAAATTGGTTGACACGCGATTACTTATCCCATATTATTGTGTGCTTGAAGAATCAGTTGATTGAGTGGGAGTAACTTATTGTGGTTGGGAAGTAGGCATTCCTAACCCATATTATTATGAACCACTCATGTTATTGGCAAGAGGCACTTGTTGTAGATTATTTGGTGGTTATTTAACCCACCTTGGCCTAAATTGGAAGACACTTGTGTTTTAACTATTATATTTGGCACATGGTGCTACATAGAAGACATAGTCACTTCCTCAATGAATGGGACATTAAACATGTCATCTACAGAAGTAATTTGGGTAAATGACTCCACACCTAGATTATTATGAATTAATTTGGCACTCTTTTTAATGGATTTATATCTATAATCGAGGTATTTGATATGGTCATAGCATTAAAATTACATGTTATATTAAGATAAGTTTGATATGTTTTTTGCATTTGCATGAATCGGTCTACCATAGGGCCATTTCCATTCACAATAATATTTGGATCTTGGTTTGACATTGGCATGAGTTCCTAAGGGTAATTAGTAGAAGCATGATAAATTGGTCTAGCATAAGGTACATTATGAAGCACTCTAACTAGACTAGGTATCTTTTCATGGGGAAAGTTTTATAGATATTTTCAATCCTACAACCAAAATCATGTCCTTGTTTTCAATAAGGTGAAGATTTAATAATTATGGATCATAGGTTGATGGCATGGAAATTTAGTAAGGCTATTATTGGAATTATTTGATAGATGGCACACTAGCAAGTATTGAGTTATCTAATCTTGATCTTGACCTAGATAAAGAGGTGTATTAACTAGTAGTGTGTTAATGGTCTTGGCCTTTTTTCACATATTGAATAGTGTAAGGGGGATATTGACCCATCTCAAAAATTGCATCATCACTAGAAGGGTCTTGAACAAAGGCATCATTCATGACTATGCTTTAGTAATATGTATTGTACATGGTCACACTATGTGTGTAGAGAGGCATATCCTAATCCACAACTAATGTCTCACAAATAAAAGGCATAGATTTCATAAAACTCTTGAAACATGATGAAAATAGATTGGTCGATGCTTGACATGTCTATAAACTTGGTTTAAATAGAAAACTTTGTCTATTATTGTAAATAGTTTAAACTTGGTCTAAAATGGATCTCTTCTCCAAAATCATCAATGGTAAGCTTGGTCTCAAATATATCTGAGGTCTAAGGTATTTTACATAAATATTCAATTGAAAGGCAAACTTAAATCTTGGTTTTGGAAAAGTTTTTCAAACAAATATAATCTAAGTTTAAAATAAAAATGGTGCTAGGTATTTAGAAACAAGGCATAAAGCTAGACTTAAAAGCCATGAACTAGGTCTAAAAACTAAGGTAAATGCTAGATATTTAGTAAAAATTAATAAAGCTAGACTTTAAAACAACTAGGTCTAAAAATTGTAAGGCAATGCTAGGAATTTGGTAAGAAGGCATAAATCTAGAATTTAAAACACACTAAGTCAAGGTAAAAAGTTGAAATTAATCTAAGACAAACAATTTGAAACTCTTTGAATCAATCTTGGCATAAGGATTCTAAAAAAAACTTAACCTTGGTATAAAATCATCCACTCTAGGTGCATGCCTAAAACTAATTGGAAAATTCAATCTTAAGTACACAAAATAAGAGTGATGAGTAAAGATTCAAGCCCAAGTGATAATCAAAACTCTAATGTAAAAAAATCATGCTTAAATTTTAACTTAAAAAAAGAGTTTCAACCTTAGTTCAAAGTAACAAATAAACTCGAGGCACACAAAAATAAACCACTTCCTAGGTCTAGGCAAAAGGGTCTTTAAAACAAGCAAGGAATTATTCTAAGTTACACAAATAAAGGTAAGGCATAAACACCTGAGCCCAAATTAAGCAATACCAAAGCATAGATCAATCAATTTTGAATCTAAACTTCACAATAAAAATTCTAAACTTGATCTAAAAGACTTATATTTTTCAAATGGAAAACATCTTAGACCCACATGGATAGAATAACAACACCATTTTTAGATAGGTACACATTATTTTTAACTTTGGTTTGAAACAAGGCAATGTTTTTGGAATAACATGAGTAGTATAATGATGTTACTTAAATAAAAAGGTATGAAAATGGTTTTGGATTCAAAAATCCAAGTTAAATACTTGGGAATAAATGGGAAACATAAAGATACCCTATTTAGACAAGTGACACACACACAAATGTTTTTGGGATAAAAATTCTAAGGCAAAACTGTGACATCAAACATACATAATAACACCTATTAGGCTAAAGTGGTGTAAAAACATGTTATTTTTATGACTCATTTTGAATAAACAAATAATTTTTAGTATAAAAACATTCATGTAAATCAAATAAAATATAATTAGCACAAATAACTTGTCTTATCCCTATAAAAAACACATGTATGCATAAGCTAAAGTTTCCACTGATATACCAATCATTGTGAAGAATTAAGTGTAAATCCAAAAAATAAATTACATGTGTAGGTATATTTTTTACATCCCCCTCTATCTCACAAGAATTAGTACATGGCATGAACTTAAAGTGAGGAGAACATGGAATTTGACATGAAATTTTTTGGCAAGTGGGGGTTGACTAAAAATGTATAAGTTTCAAACATACTAGATGATCCCAAGTGTGGCTAACACAAGGGTAAAATCATGTCAATTGAATAAAAACCACATATCTTATTATTAAATGGTCTATTCCTAATGAATTTATTTATGTACTTCTTAGTGAATTTTGATGTCTGGCTATTGCTTATCATGAGTACTCATTAGGATGGTCAGGCTATCTGCTCATCACTATCCCATCCAATAATTTTCCCAATTTGTATAACCCATCATGTAATGGGGTTGGAATGATGTTATAAGATGAAACCACAAGTCAACGTACCCCATAAGAACTTGTGAGGATGTGATGACCTCCCTCCCACAAGCCAAAAGCATAAAAATAAATAAATTAAAATGGAAAACTTTAGAGTTCACTTTTAAATCACCCAAGTTACTTAGATCTTGGGGAGAGCATATACATCATTCTTTTTTACATAACTTTACAAACAATGACAATAAACCAAGAACTTTTGGTCACTTGATTTCCCTAAAAGGGATGGGGGGAGATCATACATGTTAAAATTGGTATTTGGCAAAATCAAAGAATCTAATCTAAGTATTTAAAAATATCTAAATAATAAATAAGAATTGAAAAATCCATTAGGAGCTCTACCTAAGGATATAATTTCTTTTTACTAACACCAAATATAAATGTGTTTGAAATTTGTTCCCCCTTGTCTATGTTTGCACTTGTAAAATATTGTAAAATGATAAAATACAAATTGTTAAGTGAATTTTAATAACCTTAACCAAATGTGAATGTATTTTAACCTTTGTTTGTGAATTTGACTTTGAAAAATGAAAATTGATTAAAAAACACCCAAACTTCTTCTTTCTTGTCTCAATTCTCTTAAAACTAGGTTAATGAATTAATTTATGCTTCAAGATAAGGTGAATTTCTACAAGTTAGCTCAAGAAACACAAAATTTATATCTCTAGAATGATTTCACAGTTATGAAGTAAAATGTGAACTACAAAATTGTTTAGGTATAAAACATAGACAACACAAATGAAACACAAACTTATAGTGAGTGATTTTGTGGTTTCAAAATGATTTCACATATCAAGAAAACAATTTCTCAACTCTATCAATTGATTTTTTAACTTTAGAAAAATCTAAAAAAAATATAGAACATAATAAGTGATAGTTTCACTATATTCTAGTTAGAAAATGAATACACAGCCTGGTATAATGATTTTGCAACCTAGGAATGTGATTTTTTTACTCAAAAATGTAATTTTGCTTATACAAATAATAATTTAAAAACTAAAATAAATGATTTCACAAATGTTAGATAATTTTTAAATTATTCCAAGGATCCAAGGAAAAGACTCATATTCCTATAGGACAAATTTGTGGTTTTACTTGAAAATTTTATATTTTTTGAGCTCAATTTCATAGTTTTGTAGAGCTAAATGCAAACTAGGATGATTTCATGATTTTTGGGGTTGAATTTACAACTTTTTTTAATGATTTCATGGTTTATCTCTCTGAATTTTCAATTTATTATTCACAAATTCATATTTCCATAGTCACAAGCCAAAAATCATGAAATTACATTTTATAATGAAATCTTCTTAGCTCTAAAAATCTCCCAAGATACTCTATCTATGCTTATTGGTTATGTGGTCCTACTAGGCATGCCATTGTGTTATCAATAGGAATATAAGATGGGAATTAGTATTTTGTTAGTATGATTAAAAACCAAATAAAAAACAAACTAATAAAGTTATCACTTTAGGCCTAGACACTCAAGGAGCAAGAGAATAATATAAGTAACTATCAATAAAAGACAAAATGGTCATTATTTAATTTCTTTGAGATTAAGAGTTGTATGTTGGACATAGAGGAATGTGCTCAGTTATGTGATCATATAATCTTTGGCAATGGTGCTCCTTGCATCGTCTCTCCTTATAACCTTAGTAATGTTGGACTTGGATTTGGCTTTGGCTTGACTCTCTTAAAAAATGAACATTATAACACTACATAAAAATGGTCTTTGAAGGTATTTTTTCATCATAACATTACACCAAAAGAACTTGTTGAATAATGAGCGAAGACTTGTATTTATAGCATTTCAAACTAACTCTAACCCAAGTGTAATTAGGTTATAGAGTTAACCACAATTAAGTTTAGTTTAACCTTAATTGAGTTAAGGAGGGGAAAAACAATTGATATTTAGTATAGAGATCTCATTTATTAAGCATGTCTCTCCATTTCTAAAATTAAGGATTTAAGGAAGATATTTTTAATTTCTTGACTTTGAAGATGATGACACCATCATGACCTAATTTTTATTAAAATTTCCTTTTTACAAAATTCATTTTCACTAATTGCACATGGAAATTTCACTTAAGCATTTAATTTAATTTGTTTGGTTAATTTATTTTTCTTAGGATTTTTACACTTTAGGAACTGTTTAAGTGCCTCACTTAATGGGTCCAAAGGCAAAATTGTTAATTTTATAGGTCTTAAGTTTATTGGAGATGAACCTATGAGAAGTTATTATTAATTTTTTAGATTTGCACCCTAGTTGAGTAAGGGGATTGTTTAGATCTTCTTACTCAAATCTAGTCCAACATTGGAATGATCTTAGCTTGTGGGTATCCTAATAATGGATAAGACCTTTGGATAATTCTAACTTCTTTCTAGATATATCACCTAAACTATAACTTGTTTGGAAAAAGGAGAGATATTTTGACAATAACTTATAAAATCATGTAAAAGAGGTGATACACCAATGATTTCATCATTCAAACTTGCACAATACATACTATAAGACACTTTCAAAACCAAATAAGATCAATCCCACATAAATATTTTATAATAAGGCATTAATAAAATATCAAATTATCATGAGAGGGAAAATATCCACTTTCAAACTAGACAACAAACTTAAATTGCACTTATAATGACCTATAAGAACTACTAAGCACTTCTTGAAGGTGAGAAAAACTTAGACATAGATAAGGAGCATACATTCACTTAACCATAGTACATGAATTCATGGAAGACACTTTAATATAGATTAGAAAATGATGGAATTTAGTCTTTATTACATCAAAATGTGTTACAATACAAATTTTGGCTGAGTCTGGTCATACCAAAAAAAGCAATCCATTTTAAGGCGTAGAATATTGTATTTATAGGAGAGAGAGAGAGAGAGAGAGAGAGAGAGAGAGAGAGAGAGAGAGAGAGAGAGAGGCCCAATAACTTTTAATGGATTAACACTCTTGAGGATACTAAATCAAGATATTATTAAGAAGGCACAACTTCAAAGGCCTTGAAAAATAATTAAATGCTCAACTACCTTTATCCAATCACCAAATATTAATTTTGGGACTCCACACCATCTTTTAATTGATTTTATGATAATCACTAACTCTTCATGCCTCAAAACTAATGGATCTACGTCATTCTATAGATTGAAAACCAATCACATTCATTAGTTTTCCTAAAGCTTTCATGTCGATGAGATGGAACTTGCCATATATTTGATCTTGCTTTGACACTCAATTACCAACCTTTTATCTATGTCAAGTCATAAGAGATATATTATTCATTTAAAAATCTTCAAAAACCCCTTTAAATCTTGAAATATTCATTTTGGTTCAATCATGGGCCATATTTGAACTTGGATTCTTTGTATTTACTTATCTCAGCTAAAAAATGGCTCATCAACTTTTGTTAAAAATGTCCTGGGCTTGCCCTCTATTTATTGGCTATCAAAAACTAACTTGGATCATTGACATATTGACTAATCTCACTTATTTAAATCCTATTCATCTAGATGAATGTTGATCATTGATCTTCTACCAACTAAATACGCTTGTGCCACTTGTCATGTATGTATTTGCCCTCAAGATTCAATGATTTTTTTGACCTTATGCTCATTGTTGATATTAAATGCATAATTGAGCATGTAACATTGACATAAATATTTTAAATTAAATGGCTACTTTATGAGGCCTCACTTTGACATTTGCATCCTTGTATTTGATGTCTGCACAAATGTATTTGACATTTGCATAAGCATCAATCTTTGATCCCCAATGGATGATTTATGAGATTTAATTTGACATTTGCATGAACATCTTTGAGACATTTGAAAACCAATGATCATTTTTTGTGCTTTAATTTAACACTTGTGGGACTATCTTGGATCTTTTTTGAATTCAAACGGCTACTCGATGTAGCCTAAAATTAACATTTGTGTAGCCACCATTACCTTGCTGGAACACAAATTCCCTAGGTCATTTCCTTCAGACTTTTATTTGGGCCACTTTCCCAAAGAAATGACCCTTCAAAACTTTTATTTGGGCCACTTTCGTAAAGAAATGACCCTTTGAGAGTTTTATTTCAAACACTTTTCTTGAAAAATGACCTTTCAAGATTTTTTTAGACCAATTTACCTAAAATATACCCTTCAGAAAAAAAATTTAGGACTTTCCTTGAAAAATGACCCTTTGAGACTTTTATTTTAGATAAAATATTTGAAAAAAATCCTATTACTAGCCAAAAAACCCAAAAAAAATCCTGAAGGAAATATCAGTAGTTATCCAAAGTAAAATATCTAAAACATTTAAACTTAGAAAAATAAAGACCTAAGAAATAATTTGCCTATGTAAGGACTTAGCTAATAAAAAGGGTTTTTCACTTAGCTTTTATGAGGCTTGTATGTTCTTTCAAACTCATGCTTGAAATGTTGCTTGATCCTTAAAGGTTTGAAAGAATAACAAAGACCTGAAGCTTGTGTAGACTTGTTCCATGACCTTGAACTACTTGGTTTCACCATGAAACCTGCTCAAGAACCTTTTTCTGTATTGTGGAGACCTGTCTCATAAAATTTGAAAATATACACTTTAAGTAAGATTAAAGTATTTCAAAATATTTTCACTCTACATGATCCCTTTGGTCCACTCATTCTATCCAAAACTCTAATCATTTATTCAACCATTCGACCACTCTCTCAATAAGAACCCTGATACATGACTGTCTATTCAAAACTTTATATGTGGGCTGAAAAAAGGCCAACATCTTTGGTGACTCAGTTGGGTAGCATGCTTGTCATGATTGAGAACTTGAACCATTTACATAACTTCTAACTCATGACATATAATACATTTGTTCTATGCTACAATAAACCTCTTGACTAAAAAGATAAAGGATTCTAACATACAAGGAAAGAAATAGATTTGAAAGGGAAACTAACATAATAAAATAAAGGCAATTAACCTATTGAACAATTATGAAAACAAAATCACTTATTTGGGACAAAAATAAAGGAAACTAATCTAACTAACCAAGACAAAACATGATCTACCTAGATAAAAAGGGAAATTTCTAAACTTACTCATTTTAAGAGGGGATACAAGTTATAAAGCAAGGTATTTATTAATCATAACCTTTGATGAGTGACTCTTCTTACCTACCAACTCTCTTAGAATTTACTCAAATGAGTCATCAACATCAAACTAGTCACTAGCAAAGACAAACTCATCTAGTACTTTTATATCTTTCTCATACTGCTTGTCAACCTCAACCTTGTCAAATGATATCTCATCTATGCATTATCCTTAAGTGACCTTATCTTTCTTTCCATCTACTGAAATTTCATCAAGCTCTTTAATGAGTTTTAAATATTAAACCCAATCTTCATCATGATCTTGAATGAGTGACTCTTGATCAAAATTTTCATAAACATGATCTTTGATGGGAAACTTATCTCTTCAGAGATCTTAAATCTATTGTAGAGATTCAAATTATAGCTATCAATCATATTTTTCTCCTTAATTTAACCAACTTGAATATGATTAGATTGAATGGTAACTTCATCTTGATTAAGTAGAGATATCTTAAACTTATATATGACTTTAACTTGTATCAATTTCTCATGGAATTCTTCCACAACAAGGCCAACCTTCCCCTATATACCTAAGATAACTTCTTAAATATTAGCTACAAACTCATTTTTGACTTGTAATTAAAGTGAAATATCAATGAGGATCTCTTCATCATACACACTTGATGCATCTTTTTCACATTTTCCAAGAACTTGACTTACAACTACAACCTCTTTCTCTATCTCCCATAGATGGGCTCCTCTTGAGAAGTGGAGATGTTGGGAGGGTGATGAGATTCATTTGTTTGATAAGGAATATGAATTATGGAAGGTTGATCATGATCATATTTTGGGATATTGATGGAAATGGAATAATTTAGGGAGCCTTGAAGAGGAGGGAAAGAGAAACATTTGAAGACTTCTACATGTTGATCCTTCTACTTGGCCATCACTTCATCAAAATCTAAAACCTCCTTATCCTGAAGGACATCTTGAAATTGAGGTACAAGTAGGGAAGAAGTGGAACTACAAGAAGGTTTAGTATCTTTCATAGGCATATGGATAGTTTCTTTAATAGGCTCTTAACTCCAACTAGGAAGTTCCATTGGCTCACATTGGGCATGGTTAAGAACTTCATGAGAATAAGGAGCACAAAAAGACTAGTAAGTAATACAATATGGTTCTTGAGACAATAGATCCAACTCAATTTATTTTCTCTCCCTAGACTTCATCTTTTATAATACAAAGGTACAAAATTCATGCCTCTCCTCTAGATCATTTGACATATTTAGAAATAGACTATTCACTTCCTCATACCGAGAGTTTGAAAAAACTTTTCTTACGTATGATAGAATTTTGAGCTCTATCTCATCCATCCTTTCTTGAAGATAAGGCTACTCATGTGCAAAATAATATCCCTATGATAAAGGTGAAATCTGGTCATGAGATTGATATGATTCATAAGGAAGGTAAGAGTCATGTTCTTGATAATAAGGATCATGGGAAACTTGATAAGGTTTATCATAGCTTTGATAAAAGTCCTAGTAAGGCTGATTATGCTCATAATAAGGCTCATATGGATCATGAAAAGTCTCATATGATCCATGATATGGCTGGTATGGAGGTATTACATAGATATTTTCCTCATACACATTCATGAAAATAACATGAGAATAGTGCAATAAAAATAGACTTACTTGGAAACTACATGGACTTTTAGAAATAATTACTTGAGCTTGGAATCACCAAATTATTTAGGAATAGCATTGTTGTAACTACAATTTCACCAAGACCAACTCTAATGGGTCCCACTATCCATGCCAAAACTATTGGTGTTCTAAATTTTCACCCTAGTTGAGTAAGGGGATTGTTTAGATCTTCCAACTAGACTAGTCCTAGGTTGTGGGTATCTTAATAATGGATCAAACCTCTAGAGAAGGTTGGATTCCTTCTAGATCTATCAAATAAACAAAACCTAAACTAGCACTTTCTTGGAAAAGGGAGATAAATTTTGATAATAACTTATAAAAGCACATAAAAGATACTAATGATTTAATCACTCAAACTCACATAATACACACTATAAGATACTTTCAAGACCAAATAGAATTAGACCCACATAAATATTTTAGAATAAAGCATTAATCATTTATCAAATTAGAATGAATGGGCAAATATTCACTTTCAAGTTAGACAACAAACTATAAATTGCACTTATAATGACCCGTGAGAACTACTAAGCACTTCTTGAAGGTGAGTAAAACTTAGACATAGACAAGGAACATACATTCACTTAACCATAGTACATGAATTCATGGAACACACTTCAATCTAGCTTATAAAATGATGGAATTAAGTCTTTATTGCATCAAAAGGTGTTCCAGAACAAATTTTGGTAGAGTCTAGTCATACCAAAAATAGGGATCCATTTTAAGGCTTAGAAGCTTGTATTTATAGAAAAGAGGAAGATAGAGAGACTAACTCTTCATGCCTTGAAACTGATGGAGCCATGTCATTCTATAGATTAAAAACCAATCACATTCATTAGTTTTCCTAACATTTTCATGTCAATGAGATGGAACTCATAAGATTTTTGATCTTGCTTTGACACTCAATCACCACCCTTTTGTCTATGTTAGGTCCTAAAAGACCTATTCTACATTTATGGATTTTCAATGGCCCCTTTTGATCCTAAAATATACATTCTAGCTCAATCTTGGTACATCTTTAAACTTAGCTTCTTTGTATTTACTTGTCTTGATTAAAAAATGGATTGTTGACTTTCGTTAAAAATGTCTTGGGCTTGCCCTCTATTTATTAGATTTTGAAAATTGACTTGGATCATTAACATATTGACCAATCTCACTCTATTAGATCTTGGTCATTTGGATGAATGTTGATCATTGATGTTCTACCAACTAAATGTATTTGTGCCACTTATCATGTATGTATTTGCCCTAAAGATTCACTAACTTATTTAACCTTATGATCACCATTGATCTTAGATGCACAATTGAATGCATGTCATTGATTTAAATATTTGAAATCAAATATCTACTTCTGAGGCCTCACCTTGATGTTTGTGTGCTTGTATTTTACATCTATATGAAAATATTTAATGTTTTCATGACCATCAATCTTTGATGCCCAATGGATGATTATTGAGATTTAATTTAACATTTACGTGGACATCTTTGAGACATTTGAAAACCAATGGTCACTTTCTATGCTTGAATTTGACACGTGCGAGACTATCTTGGACCTTGTTTGAATTCAAATGGCTACTCATTATAGATTGAAATTGACATTCTTATATCCACCATTACCTTATTGGAACATAAATTCCCCAGGTCATTTCCTTCAGACTTTTGTCTATAGTATTTTTGTATTGGACACTTTCTCAAAAGAAAGACCCTTTGAGACTTTTGCATTGGCCCCTTTCCTAAAAGAAATACCCTTCAAGACTTTGTTTTGGGATAATTTTGTCAAATAAATGACCCTTCATAACTTTTTTTGGGCCACTTTCTCAAAGAAATAACCCTTTAGGAGTTTTGTTTCAGACACTTTGCTTGAAAAATGACCTTTTGGGCTTTTGTTTTGAACCAATTTCCTTGAAATATACCCTTTGGAACTTTTGTCTAGGACTTTCCTTGAAAAATTACCCTTCAATACTTTTGTTATGGATAAATTTTTTGAAATAATTCTTGATACTCAGCTAAAAAAATTAAAATCTCCCAAAGGAAATATTAGCACTTGTCCAAAATAAAAGATCTGAAAGATTTAAACTTAGCAAAATAAAGACCCAAAATAATTTGCCTGAGTAAAGACTTAGATGGAAAATGGGTTTTGCACTTAGCTTTTCCAAGGCCTCTATGTTCTTCTAAACTCATGATTTAAATGATGTTTAATCTTTGAAGGTTTGAAAGAAATATGAAGACCTGAAGCTTGTGCAGACTTGTTTTATGACCTTGAACTGATTGGTTTCACCATGAAACCTACTCAATAACCTTTTTCTTTACTCTACAAAACTATCCATTAGAATTTGAAAAAATACACTTTAATAAAGATTAAAGTGTTTCAAAATCTTTGCACTCTATATAATCCCTTTAGTCCACTCATTCCATCCAAAACTTTGATCATTTGTTCAACCATTAGACTACTCTCTCAATAGGAATCTTGTTACATGATTGTCTAGTCAAAGCTTTGTATGTGGGCCAAAAAATGGCCAATAGTTACTATTGAGTACAGGATAATATCCTAAATATGGATGCTTCAACATGATACTGAGAACTAATGTCTAATGTGCAAATGAAATTAGGACATTCAATGATTCATAGGCTTAATGATGAGCTCAGAATATGGCTCATTATTGACATGTTATTTCCCTCAATTCATCTCTCAAAGGATATTATCTTATGAAAATCTTAGATTGTTAGATAGTTATTACATGGAAAATAGATATTTGTCTTTTTTGTATTGAACCAAAGATTAAACCTTTTATTTGTCATTAATTTCTAATACATATCATGTTTTAGTGATTTTTAATGTGAAGAATGCTCAGGAAGAAGACACAGGTGATGTATAGTGAACATTCAATTTTGATCTCCATCTAGTAGAAATACGGACTCTGTAGGCTTTCTTCTATGGACTCTACAAGCTTCTTTCTATGGACTCTACAAGCTTATTTATATAGACTCTGTAGGCTTGTTTCTACAGACTCTGTAGACTTGTTTCTACGGACTCCAGATGCTTGTTTCTATGGACTCCATAGGCTCATTCCTCCCAACTCTGTAGGGTCAATTCCATGGATTTTGTAAGGATGAAGCTACAAATGGGGAAGCTTGTGGCTAGATAGGATAAGAGAGAATCATTCTAACTAGAATCAAATTAGGAAAATAACCACCTATTGTTTTTTAGGCTTTGCTTTTGATAAATTTGTATATATATTTGGATCTTAGAACTATTATAGGATAGGATATCTATTTCATCAGAATAATTAGATCTCATAGAAATCCAATCTCCTATCTTTAGGAGAATGGATTGACCAAGGAATCCTATTTCTTTGCATCCTATTTTGAGTTGATTATATTAGTATAAAATGTAAGTTTTTCATTATTGAAAAGATATATTATATAGTAGATATCAAATGATAGAGAGTAGATAATAGATGAAAAGATTTGTACAAGAATATTAAAGGTTTTATCCAGATTGTAATCATTTTATTTTTATGAACTATCACTTTAGTTTCCAGCATTGATTAATCTTTGTTCCTAAGTCTGAGAGGAGCAAGGGCCCACTCTCCTTGAAACCAGGAACTGTGTATGATATTTATGTTATGTTTTATTAGTTCATTTTTATAACTAATTAGAATCTTTTTAATCTTTACATTTATTCATAAAAACATCAAAATAAATTCATAGTTTAAAAGGCATTTTCTTATTCCAAAATCATTTCCTTTCTAAGTAAAGTGTGTTTTATTTTACAGTAGACATGTGAAGCAAATTTCCTTTTATTAGTTATGAGTGTGAATTTACTTTCCACGAAAACGTAAATAGGAGTGTCATTTTTACTTTCAAGAAAAAGAGTGGATTGATTTTATTTCTTTCTTTTTAGTTAAAGAGTGAATCAAGTAGTTTAAGACACATTTATTTCTTTATTCAAAGTTAGAATAGGACAATCAAACACCCCCATAAGTAGCCTTCTAGATCTACCATCTTATACCTTACTACAGACAACTTTGGACACCAACCCTTATTGATAAGACATCAATTGAGTATTGATTAAATGAGGAGTTAAATGACACTCATCATTTTTGTCACCGTTGCTAGGAATACAAGGTGTTAGTAAGGCAATAATTATTGGTCTAGAATGAAAAATAGAAAACATTGTAAAAACACATAAAATCCCATAAAAATTCAATAAATTGATGTACCATCCTAGATATTCTAAAGGATGATTCATCCCAAAATTTCCACCAAGAACACAAGTTGACACTCCTTCAACACCTTTAAGTAGTGAACCATAAGTTACAAGTGAAATCTATCTGCAAGAATCTTATGAAACTTGGATAGAAACCATGCCATTGCTATAAACAAGCCCCATAGGACAAATTCCTCAAGATCAATCTCTTGTAGGAAGACACTATTTAGAAATTTCCAAGGATTTAGAAGAAGCATTTCAAAAATCCATAGCTGAAGAAAATTTTGAGAATTTTGAACAACCCATAATCAATATCACAAATATTCAGTGAGAAGATCATCCTAGCTTTGAAACATCATCAGAAGAAGAAATGGCTCTCCAAAAAAATCAACAACTTACACAACTAGGAAGGACTTTTTCCTTTCCTATTGTTTTAGATCCTAATGATCAAACCCACATGAAAAATATTTCACCAGCTAATCTACCAATTTATGGAGAAGATCTATAGAAGATCCTAATCAATTCTTATTTGAGTTTAAGGTGCTATGTCAAACTTATGATTACAAAATAGATGGTTCATGGGTTTACCTGGTGATTCTATTAGAACATGGGATGACATGGAAATAAAATTCTTAAACAAGTACCAAGATTACTATAGAATGTGATAAATAAAAGAGGATTTCTTCAAAATCACACAGAATGAGGATAAATCTTTAGAGGATTATTTGGATAGATTCATGTTCACTCATAAAATAAGTAATTATCCACTCACTAAATAAGTTTAGAAATTGGTTTTCTTGAAAGGGTTAGATGAATATACTAGTGATGCTTTAAATCTAATAAGAGGTGGAGATATAAATAAGTTAGCTTTCAATCAGATTTTTGAGCTTTATACCAACTACTCTAGAATGAAACTTGGAAGTAGGAAAGGAAGGTTTGGTAAATCTAATGAAGTGGGTAAGCTAATGGAAGAATTTGCTAATCTAAAGATAGATATCCTAGTTACACTAAATAGTACTTTGGATGGCCTTCAAGCTAAAGCAAATGTGATAAAACCTTTGACAATCTATTATCCTAAGTGCAGACAGAAACATGCCCTTAAAGACTGTCCCCTATATAGAACCAATGTTTCATCATGTAGGATCTATGATGCAATAAATCATGATATCAAACATTGCACCCTTTTGCCTATTTTAAATAATCAAATAAAAACACAAGTCCAGTCCACTGAAGAATTAAATTATATCTAGAGATAAAAATTTCCCCATAAAACTAGGCTCAAGGATAGTTTAATGCAAGAAACCCAGTTAATCTCAGGATGACACCATTAAAATGTTTCAGTTACTTCACATTTTTAGAATCAACCCCAAATTCCATTAATCCAAAATCCATGGGTAGGATAAGATTAGATTCCAACACCCCCATATATGATGCCACGGCCACAACAACAAGGGTACCACAACAGCACTGGATACCACAACCATATAAATAATGGAATCAGTCATGGCACCCATAGCCACAATTAACCCAACCAAAAATACCACTTCAATAGAAAAATATTATGCCACCCCTAGTTATTCAACAATAAGGACAAATCAATCAACCCTTAATACTTGCACAACCAATAGCAAATCCAAAAAATAAATAACCAGCACCTGTTTATGTTAATGAATAGGAAGAGACAATCAATGTTAGAGCTATTGAGTGTTCGGACATACACTTAAAATTAGGGAAAACTATACAAAACCTCTAGTTCTCATTTATGAGATACCTAATGTAAAATAAAAAATAGACTCATCTCAATTAGACATTAAAGAGGCTGAAATCAAAATGAGCCTTGAAGCAAACAAACAAAAAACTACTACCCTAGTAGTTCCTTTTCCTAAAAGATTAAAAAATATTGGTATTAAATCAAAATCAAACTTGATCCATGAGTTATAAAAGATCAATATTGAGGTACCCCTTTTACAAGATATTAGGGATATCCCTGAATTAAACAAGATCATCAAAAACCTTTATATCTAGACATCTAGAAGGAAAGCAAAATATCTAGGAACCATTCATGTTGATGGAAAAGTTGCTGATTTATTAGCAAGAAAAATATTAGTTCCAAAATATGTAGGTCTAGGAAGCCTAGTGATCATAGTCACAATCGAAGGAAAAGAGATTCCTAACATCTTGATAGATTTGGGAGTAGTAATTAATGTTATGACAATTGATACTCTCCATACACTGTCTCTTATAAGAATGCAACCCATAACTACCATTCTTCAAATGGTGGATCAATATGTAACTAAACTAGAAGGGATTATAGAAAATGTTTAAGTACTAATAGAGTCTTGGGAGTATCCAGTAGATTTTATGGTCTTACAACCCAAAACAAAGAATCTAGGATATCCCATAATCCTATTTAGACCATGGTTGGCTACTATAGAAGCATTAATTAATTGTAGGTTAGGAGACATGACCATTTTTAATTGATTACAAGTTAGGAGACATGACCATTTTTAATGGGTTAAAATCTAAATGCATCTCTTTGTATCCTCCTACAAAATCATCAACAAATTGCATACAAGAACTTTGGGTGGATGAATCAAACAACACATTAAATAAAATTTCCTCATTATTTATGATCACAGTTAAAAAACACTTAGAAGAATTGAATGGAGACATATACCTAGAATCTACAGACTCTACCAATTCAAAATCTATGGACTCTGCTAGTCTGAAAACTATGAACTCTACTAGTCTGAAAGTTATGGACTTGGCCAGTCCAGAAACTATGGACTGCCTTAGTTTAGAATTCTTAGGTCAGATAGAATATTTTGAAACCTCCACTTCTACTTATTCTATTTTTTCCTCATCATATGATCATGGATTTATTTATAAAAGTGTGTATAAATTGGTAGAACAATAGTAAACTCATTTCTTAGATGCATTCCATTACTATTTAGCAAGACTGATTCCTCCTAGAAAAGAGTTTATTGATAATGTAACCATGTTTCATAAGATACTTTCTCATCCATGTCTTTTGAACTCATTAATTAGTGAATTCAAGAAAATATAATCCAACTAACCAGGTACAAAACCAATCATGGTATTACATGGAAAGAGTTTAAACATCAATAGTTGGCTAACAAATGAAGAGGAAGATCAACTCTTTGAAGTACTGAAAAGACATACCAAGGCTTTTGCTTGGGATTATACCAACATGAAGGGAATTCACCCTAGCATATGCACTCATCACATTTATATAGAATCTATCAAACCAATTAGACAACCACAAAGAAGAATAAACTTGGCATTAAAGGAGATAGTCAAAATAGAGATCCAAAAGTTACTGGAAGTTGAGTTTATTTACCCCATCTCAAATAGCTAGTGGGTTTCACCTCTGGTAATTATGCCCAATAAAAATATAAAATTAAGGGTATGTGTAGATTATAGAGAAATAAATAAATAAACACTAATATATAACTTTCCTTTACCTTTCATTGATCAAGTTCTTGACAACTTGGTAGGAAAAAGATATTTTTCTTTCCTGAATGGGTTTAGTGGGTATAATCAGATAATGATAGCAATTGAAGATCAAGATAAAAACATATTTACCTACTTTTGGGGAAATTTTTCTTATCAAATAATTTCATTTAGACTATATAATTCTCTAGCAACCTTCCAAAGAGTAGTTTTGGCAATATTCTTTGACCTTACAAATGATTGTGTTGAAGTATATATAGATGATTTCGCATTTATGGTGGAAATTATGAAGATCCTCTTACCAACTTTGAAAGAGTATTGATCAAATTGGAGGAACATCAATTATCTTTGAGCCATGAGAAATATTTTTTGATGATGGATGAAGGAATAGTGTTGGGACACCATATTTCTAAAAAAAGCATTCAAGTAGATCCAAAGAAAGTTGAAAAAATCTCTAACTTACCAATCCCACAAACACAAACTAAAATTAAGAGTTTTTTGGGATATGTTGGTTATTATAGATGATTCATAGATAATTTTAGCTAAATAGATACCCCTATGTTTGCTTTGCTTACAAAAGACAATACATTTGAATGGAGTGATAGTTGCCAGTAGGCCTTTGAGACTATCAAAGCTAAACGTGTTAGTGCTCTAGTATTGAGAGGACTAGATTGGACTAAGCCATTACATATATATAGATGCTTCCAATACAACACTAAGAGTAGTGCTTGGAAAAAAGGATGAAGAGGGTAACATGTATGCTATATATTATATTAAACAAAACATGACACCTGTTGAACAAAATTATACCACAACTGATAGGGAATTCCTAGCTATAGTCTATGCAATTAACAAATTTAGACACTACATAATAGGTTATAAGGTATTTGTCTATACAGATTATTTAGCTATTTAGATATCTTACTAATATACTAATTGTGGGAGGTAGGATTATTAGATGGTTATTACTCTTACAAGAATTTGATGTTATTATTATAGATAAACTAGGGAAGTCTAATGTAGTTGCTGATTTCTTGTCAAGAATGAACACTACAGGTGAAGAAGAACCAGTGGAAGATGACTTTCTAGATGAACAACTATTTGCTATTTCATCAAAATCTCCATGGTTTTCTAATATATCCAATTACCTCACCATAGGGACGGTTCCTCTACAATTTTCATAAAAAGAAAAGAAACGTTTAATCAAAGAAAGTTCTTATTTTAAATGGATTAATGGAATGTTATTTCAACTTGGACCTAACCATGTGTTTTGTAAGTGTGTGACAAATGGTGAAGCTTATGATATCATCAGAACTTATCATGATGAATGAGGAGGAGGTCATTACTCAACTCAAAGAACCATACATAAAATCCTAAGAGTAAGATACTATTGGCCTCACCTTCATCAACAAGTAAAAAGATATGTCAGACACTGTGATGCTTGTTAGATAATTAGATAGCCTACTCTTTCAATAGAGATGCCTCTTCACCCTCATCCTCAATTGGTTTTAAAACCATTTGAGAAATGGGAAATTTATTTTATAGGTCCTATAGATCCTCTTTTCAGAGGAAAAGAATATCTCTTATTATGTACAGACTATGTGACCAAGTGGGTGGAAGTGGAAGTATTAACTCATGTAAGAGAAGAGATGGTAGCTGATTTCTTATATTTCAAAATCATGCAAAGATTGGGTGCTCTAAGGGAGATAGTCTTAGATCAAGGATCACAATTCATATCAAACATGATAAATCACTTCATGCAAGTATATCAAACTCAACATAGAAAAACATCTCCATACCACCCATAGGCTAATGGGCAAGTTGAAGTCACCAATAGAGAACTAGAAACCATTTTAACTAAGGTTGTTAATTCTAGTTGAAAGGATTAGGTAGATAAGGTACCAGAAGCTCTATGGGCCTATAATACTACTTGGAAAACAATAACTAGATTTTCATCTTATGAATTGGTTTATGGTAAGAAGCCTTTATTCTCTATTGAATTAGAATTACAAACTTTGAAAATAGTTGTAGAAGTAGGAATTGTATTAGAAGAAATATAGAGAGAAAGACTCTTAAAGCTTAATCAACTTGATGAAATGAGGATGGAAGTAATGCAAAGAACTGAATCAGTACAACATCAAAGAAAAGTTTGGCATGATTCACAAATAAAGTAATGAAAGTTTTAGAAAGAAGATTGGCCACTGTTGTTTGATTCTACATTTTAATAGTTTAAAGGAAAAATACAAATGAGGTGGTTGGGACCTTATCAGATTGAGGAGGTCTATAAAAATGGTTATGTTAAGTTAATACCTATTGATGATAGAAGAAGAGATATGTTAGTTAATGGACATAGATTCAATTTTTATTAAAAACCTCTCAATAAAGAAGAATTTATTCAAAAGGTAAAAGATCAAGTAGTTATTCTAGGGAGCTCTGCTTCTTCTAGAGAACATGCTCCTTGATAATCATACAATAAAATAATAATAATTATAAAATAAATAAATATCAATAGTGAAAATCCTTCCAAGGAAACTATTGACAATGCATGCCTAGAAAACCAGCTTGCTGGCTAGCTATGCATTGAAAAAGGGGCTTTGGGTAGAAAACCAGCAATGGCTAGCCAAAGGGAAAAAATGAAATTTATAAGAAAAATATAGAATCTCATCATGTCACTATGATTAGTCATGTTGACTAATCCATGCAAAATTATTTGTGTAGGACAAATGGTGAGCAAAGGATAAATCTAAGGCCAAAGTAAGGAAGACATATATTTTATTTATCTATGTTTAGTTAACTAATTATCTTTGATTTAATTAAGACTTATTCTATGGAGATGACCCAAATTTTAATCTTCCAAAATGGAATGACATGACACATGCCATAATGAAAAAGCATGAAAATGAGCCACCAAAGGTGTATGGATAAGTATGCAGTTTTAATACAATAAATCGAGTCATCAATCATAATAATGGTAAGTGAATTCATCATTAATCTCAACCCTAAATTTTCAATTGTGAAGGGCATTATTATTCCTATTATAACTCAAATTATAAGCCAAATTATATAAGTTCTAAAAGATGGAATAAGAGCTACAGGCAAAATTTCATTTAGTGATTTAATTAGTCACTTTAATGGTAATGAGTATACTAGGACTTCATGTCTAATAGATTCTAAGGGAAAATAAAAAAGGTGTCGGGAATCTAGAACAACAAACATGCTCTGATGCCACTAGTTGGGATCTTGCTCCTCAGAAAGAGCACAGTATGATTACCAAATATAAGCAATTGAATATGCGGAAATAACCAAAAACACAAGTAACTAGAATTCACCAATAGCACAGAATATGAGAGACAATACACTATCTTGTATTAACACTAACAGAAAAGAATACAACAAAGAGCCGCCACACTCTTTCACCTTACAGAGATTCACCACACCTCAAGTGTTCAGTAATTCTTCTCACACACACTCTCCTACACAAAAAACGGTCCCAACAACCAACTCACACACAGAATTGGTGTTCACCTCACCAACCAGTCAGTAATAACCCTACCGGTACATCAAGCACTCTATAGCACTTCAAGCTGATCTCTCATGAACCTGCAACCTGCAATTCAAAGACCAAACTTACATGTAGATCCCCAATGAGCTTGCAATAACCTGCAACTCACAGATCTTACAACTAGAAGGAACTCTTCCTTTCTATCTCATGCCTTTTACAATACATGCCAATGGGTCTATAAATAGATCCCTAACTCAAACAATAACTTAGACTCTTAATTTAGACAACTGTCCTCGCAGCCCAAGACTCTAATTGGTCTCAACATGCAAACTCTTCATTCACTTAACTAACTGTCTGTGAAACGAGCAGTTCTGGAACACACAGGCGACCGACGTCGGTCCCTGCTTGTCTGGTTCTGCCGACGTCGGCCGACTTCCTGCCGTCGCCGGTGGCCTTCTGCACTGGACTCTGCCGACATCGGTCCTGCTGCCGATGCTGGTTCTTGTAGAACTCAGCAACCATTTGTTCCTCAGTTTGTAAAGGTTGAAGCTTTTAGCTCCACAACCTAACAATCTCCCACTTGGAGATAAACAGCTGCAACCTGTACATGTACCTGTACACCGTCTAGTTTGTTCCCTTGGCTATGTATCCATCTTCAAAATCACCCTTGAAGACCAACCACCACAAAATTTGTGGTGCAAAACCTATCATCCAAATTACCTACCACATCCACATCTACAACCATGTAGAAATAAACCTGAACTTGCATAGCATGTGCACCTGCTACTAGTCCCTGTAAGAATCCACTGAACTGACCTCCAATGGTTCTCTCTCGGATTGGCTCCTAACTTGTGACAACTCCCACTGCTTGGGAAAACTCAGGTTTAGTACATACCATGCACTCAACCTCATTATGTGAATCAAGACACCTGTTCTATGAACTGTCTAACCATCGGCGTGATAACCGGTTTCACACAATCATCCTGAAACAAAGTCAACACATGACCTTCCATGTCTCTAGAACACACTCTTGCCAAAGAATCTTGCTACTCCCAGATTCTCCATGACAAACACCTGAACTAGCTTTACCTTTAGTTCAGCAATACCTGTATATGTAACCCTGCAACAAGCACATCATACAGAAAATAGGATAGTGTAGCTAATACTATCCAACCTGGTAAAGAGAAACACAATGAACAAACCTCCATTGCCCTGCAGCTAATACAAGATCAAATACCCTGATCTTCCATCTCACGTATCCATTTCCACTCTTCTTCATCCTTAACATCCATTCGTCTCTCAGTGCTTACTTCCAGCTGGCAACACTACTCAAAACCCCTATTTGGTTCTCCTCCAAGGAATCACATCCTCATCCATGCCTAGCTCCCACTGTTTCCTGGATCTACCTATTTTGCTTCTTCAATAACTTCCTGGTCCTATGCCATAAGTGAGCAACAAGTAGTGTAAAGAAGGGAAATGATGAATTTAAGAACTTACTTACACCTTCAGTCCTCCATATGGGTGCTTGAGACTCCATGACAGCTTGCTGTCCACCCAAAATTCATCTCAGTGACCGATGCCGGTCGCATCTCAGTCTACAACTGACCGATGTCAGTTCCCTGTGACTGCCTCCCTACCGATGTCGGTTTCCCCTGGCCGACGCCAGTCTCTGTCTGCCCTGAGTCATCGACGTCGGGCTGCACATAGCCGACGTCGGTCCCTGTCTGGACACCGACGCCGGTTTTCCTGCCGACGTCGGTCTCTGTGTTTTTCTTGTGAGACCTGACTTTTTCCCGCGAGCTCCTTTTGGATCAAACCCTTGTCCAAATCACCCTTGCTCTACTCAGAATTCCTCTGCACCTTATGCTGAACTCTGTTCGTCACCTTCTCCTTGAAAACCAAGGCTTTCCTGTTCTTGTCACTAACATCGGATTCCTCAAGAAATCTCACCTTCTTCTTCTGCATACAGAAATCACGATTCATGCCTTCCAAATCTGAAAGCATTTTCTTTGACTCAAGAACCAGCATCTCCTTCTTATCTATGTGACCAAGCCTATCAAGCCACATCTCTGAATCTACAGCTGAAGTAGATAACCCAGAAGAAGAATCAGTAAAACAAGTAGATAGATAAAGCGTACCTACTTTCTTACCTCTAGCTACAACAAGTGTACCCTTGGTAACCTTCCAAGAGTCCACTGTGAGAGTTACTGTGCAACCCTCTTCACCCAAACTTCTAACAGAAATCAGATTCCGCTTCAGAACTGGGATGTGCATGACCTCCTTTAACACCCATGTGTTACCTGTCTGCAGTTTTAGCTTCACTTTGCCTTTGCCAACAATCTAACAAGGCTTACCATCCCCTACACAAATTTCTCCAAAATCTCCCTGGACATACTCATGAAAAAATTCCCTATGTGGGGATGCATGAAAAGAGGCACCAGAATCTAATACCCAAGATTCTACTTTATCCAAAGAACATACCAGAGCATCCTGTGCAATGTAACCTGCAACATCTACTTCTTCTTCATGTTCTTCATGCTGATCTGTACCCGATCTGCAATCTCTCTTTAAGTGCCCTTGCTTTCCACATTTCCAGCAGGTTATTCTGCCATACCTGGACTTGGATCTCTTGCCCGTCTTCGACCTTGATCTCCCACGCTCTATCTTCTCTCTTGGCCTTCCTCTTCCTTCAACACTCAAAGCATCTCCAGATGATTCACCTGTGCTTTTCCTGCGTATCTCTTCGTTCAAGATCACACTCACAATATCATCCACTTTTAGGACTTTTGAAGGAGACACAGTATTAGAGACTGCCATTACCAAACCTTCCCAACTTTCAGGTAATGAACACAAGATTAAGAGAGCTCTTATTTCATCATCAAATACAATATTGACTGAACTTAACTGGTTTACTAAACCATGGAAATCACTAAGATGGCTATGAACAGATCCACCTTCCAACATTTGCAAATTAAATAAACGCTTCATAAGAAATACCTTATTTGAAGCTGAGGGTTTTTCATATAAATTTGCCAAAGATTCCATCAACTCCACCGTTGTCTTACACTGTGATAAGCTGGAAATCACAGATGATGCAAGACTCAATCTAACATATCCCAGAGCCTTCCGATCAAGAACCTCCCATTCTTCATCTTTCATATCCAAGGGTTTGCTAGCAACCCCACCCAACGGTAAGTACAAATCTTTCTGATACAGATAGTCCTCAATTTGCATCCTCCATAATTGGTAGTTCTTGCCATTGAACTTTTCCATTCGTAGTTGACTGCTTTCTGTCATTGCTCAACTCCCACTCAAACAGAAACCCTGTGAGTAACCTGTAATCAAAACACACTACCCAGATCTACACCAATCTGTTAGTATCCCAACCAAAAGCTCTGATACCAATTGTTGGTATCAAGCTTAAGAACCTACAACCAAGGCTCTGATACCAGTTGTCGGGAATCTAGAACAACAAACATGCTCTGATGCCACTAGTTGGGATCTTGCTCCTCAGAAAGAGCACAGTATGATTACCAAATATAAGCAATTAAATATGCGGAAATAACCAGAAACACAAGTAACTAGAATTGACCAATAGCACAGAATATGAGAGACAATACACTATCTTGTATTAACACTAACAGAAAAGAATACAACAAAGAGCCGCCACACTCTTTCACCTTACAGAGATTCGCCACACCTCAAGTGTTCAGTAATTCTTCTCACACACACTCTCCTACACAAAAAATGGTCCCAACAACCAACTCACACACAGAATTGGTGTTCACCTCACCAACCAGTCAGTAATAACCCTGCCGGTACATCAAGCACTCTATAGCACTTCAAGCTGATCTCTCATGAACCTGCAACCTGCAATTCAAAGACCAAACTTACATGTAGATCCCCAATGAGCTTGCAACAACTTGC
Organism: Torreya grandis; assembly: GCA_037957365.1. Classification (NCBI taxonomy): domain Eukaryota; kingdom Viridiplantae; phylum Streptophyta; class Pinopsida; order Cupressales; family Taxaceae; genus Torreya; species Torreya grandis. The sequence continues at coordinate 1,806,807 of JARHVA010000496.1, forward strand.
AACTCACAGATCTTACAACTAGAAGGAACTCTTCCTTTCTATCTCATGCCTTTTACAATACATGCCAATGGGTCTATAAATAGATCCCTAACTCAAACAATAACTTAGACTCTTAATTTAGACAACTGTCCTCGCAGCCCAAGACTCTAACTGGTCTCAACATGCAAACTCTTCATTCACTTAACTAACTGTCCATGAAACGAGTAGTTCTGGAACACACAGGCGACCGACGTCGATCCCTGCTTGTCTGGTTCTGCCGACGTCGGCCGACTTCCTGCCATCGCTGGTGGCCTTCTGCACTGGACTCTGCCGACGTCGGTCCTGCTGCCGACGCCGGTTCTTGTAGAACTCAGCAACCATCTGTTCCTCAGTTTGCAAAGGTTGAAGCTTTTAGCTCCATAACCTAACAAAAGGATTAGCATAAATTCACTTCTTGAACACTATAAATATGTAGCCAAGTGGGTACTCAAGTATATCATTTATGAGGGGTAACATAGTCTTCAAGGGGGAGACACCATGAAAATGTTAATACACCTTAAGCATGGAAGAAAAAACTCTCAGTACAAAATTAACCTCCCATCCTTCTTATATGGTGCTCTGAAAATTATGTCTATAACCCCTAATGCTGCTCTTATGCATCATGGCCTTATTCATCTCATTATCCAACATCACTTCCTTCAGCAAGGATAAGAGGTCTAGGAGGAATTTTAGAATAGTATAGCATAACAAATTCCTAATCTGCCTACACAAGAAACCTCAAATTCACCACAAGAACATTCATCTCCACCCACTACATCAGTTGAGAAAAGAATACCAAGCAAGAAATCACAGACTGTAGTCCAAATATAAATCCCTTCTTCTTCTTCAAGAAGAATCACAAGGTCTCAAAACCTTGAAGCTTCAAGGTCCCCACAAGAACCTCATGAATCTATAATGCAACCAATTCCCTTATCAAGAAGAAGAATCTCGAGATGAAAGATTACTATAGAACTTAAGAAGACCAAGGGTTTGATGGTTGTGAAGGAAAGCCAACCAAGTGTAGCTCAAAGAGTGACTAAAAGAAGGAAAAGGCTCATTTTAACAGATGAAGATGAATAAGAGGCTACAAATATTTTAGATAGTCTTAAAATAGTATTTCATTCCCCCATACATCAAAATATCCTTGCACCTATAGATGTTGAAGAAATTCCTTTTGAAAGGAGCTCTCTAATCATAATGGAGGAACCAATTTCAGAGAAAGAGCCACACACAATAGAGGAATCAAGTATGGTGGAATAACCACCTGTTCTAGTTGAAACTATAATGGATAAATGGAAAACTATATGTACTAATGAGAAAGGTGAATCATCTAATCTAAATGATCTTATTATGCAGTTTGTAACTTTCTCAAGCTCAAGCTCTTGAACAACAACAAATAACTAACATTGTTGACTTGATCAGTCAATTATAGAACAAAGATCATCTCAACTCATTATTGGTGCAAAAATTAGACACAACATCTACTGATCATACAGTAGAAGTTCATAGATTAGAGGAAATAATAAAGGAAAATGAAAGTGAACAGATATATCTTTAGATGTATGTAGAAAATTTGAAGAAGGAAAATAGGAGATTGCAAAGTTTAGTAAACTTTTCCAAAGTACTTGATGTTGTACCTTCTCCTCCTAAGGTATTTGTTGACCATAGTTGTCAAACAAGTTGTTTAAGTATTCCTCCCTTGAAAATACTACATCAAATTGAATAAGAATATTTCATACTTAAATATAAAAATAAAGATGCAATTTATTCAAACAAACTCTTGGAAAATGAAAAGAAAGAATTAGAATCTAAAGTCCAAGATTTAGAAGAAAATTTGTAGGATGCATGCAATTTAAGAGAATCTCTTTTGGCATGTAAGAATCCTTCTCTTGCATACAGTTTTTTTTTATTTGAAAATTTTTATATATGGAAGCTTCTGAGGATCTCTTGTCATCTTCCTTACAAGATTTTATAGCCAATAACATTTTTTGAATTTTTCTATAGTGTTAAACCTAATCAACAGGATTTACTTTGTGAGTTTTATTTGCATGATTTGATTCTAGGAGACCATGAGCACAATAAATTTGTGATAAACCTTCATGTAGGAGAAGTTCAACTGAGGGCATTACATTCTACATTGAAAGTCAAATAGCATGAAAAAGCATATTTGAGGACTATACAAATCATGCTAAGACTACAAGATTGTGTGTTAGATCAGCCTTTCTTATTCCCAGGTTGATCAAAAAGAATCTTAACTATGATTTGGTAAGTAATGAGGTTTAAACACATTATTTATAGGCTTTATATGATTGTGTTGTTTATTTTGACTTATTTTCAAGACAAAATTTTGATTTAGTGGTGACTACAAGTGTAAATAGATGGGACTAACTTTCCGTACCTCTTAAAAGATGAGAGGTCATGTCCCCAAATAACTTAAGATGGAGTATGAGGAGAGCATCCTCAATTTTGGAAATCTTAATAGAGGTAATAAACTTTGGGGGAGAATAGAAATGGATTGACATGAGATATATACCCCCTTTACTGATCATACCTATTCTAAGATGGCAGAGTTGGGTTTCATAATCAGATGAGCAATTCAATATATGGAAATAAATGATTCATGCACATCAATGATTTACAGGTAATTTAGACAAGCATATGATAGATGAATTTGATGAATATGATTTGAGTCAAAGTGTGGAAATTAGATACCAAAGCTACAAATGCCAATAAATGTTTACAATGGGACTTGTAAAAGGCAAAGCTTAGGGGAGATGATGAGCTCAAAATATGGCTCATTATTGACATGTTATTTCCCTCAATTCATCTCTCAAAGGATATTATCTTATGAAAATCTTATATTGTTAGATAGCTATTACATGGAAAATAGATATTTATCTTGTTTATATTGAACCAAAGATTAAACCTTTACTTTGTCATTAATGTCTAATACATAGCATGTTTTAGTAATTTTTGTTGTGAATAATGCCCAAGAAGAAGACACATGTGATGTATAGTGAATGTTTAATTTTTATCTCCATCTAGCAGAACTATGAACTCCACAGGCTTTCTTCTACAAACTCTGCAGGCTTGTTTATATGGACTCTACAAGCTTGTTTCTACAGAATCTATAGGCTTGTTTCTATGGACTCTATAGGATTGTTTCTATAGAATCCATAGGCTTGTTTCTATGAAATCCATAGGGCTGCTTCTACAGACTCTACAAGCTCGTTTCTCCTAACTCTATAGGGTCAATTCCATGGATTTTGTAAGGATGAAGCTACAAATGGGGAAGCGAATGGCCAAATAGGATAAGAGAGAATCATTCCAATTGGAATAAAATAAGAAAAATAACCACCTATTATGTTATAGGATTTACTTTTGATAAATTTGTATATATATTTGGATCTTAGGACTATTATAGGATAGGATATCTATTTCATCAAAATAATTGGATCTCTTGGAAATCCAATCTCCTATCTTTAGATGAATGGATCGACCAAGGAATATTATTTCTTTACATCCTATTTTGAGTTGATTATATTAGTATAAAATGTAAGATTTTCATCATTGAAAATATATATTATATATTAGATATCAGATGATAGAGAGCAAATAATAGAGGAAAAGATTTACATAAGCATATTACAAGTTTTAGCTAGATTGTAATCATTTCAATTTTATGAATTATCACTTCAGTTTCTAGCATTGATTAATCTTTGTTCTTGAGTCTGAGAGGAGAAAGGGCCCACACTCCTTAGAACAAGGAACTATGTATGGTATTTATGTTATGTTTTATTAATTCATTGTTATAACTAATTAGAATCTTGTTAATCTTTACATTTATTCATAAAAACATCAAAATAAATTCATAGTTTAAAAGGCATTTTCTTATTCCAAAATCATTTCCTTTCTAAGAAAAGTGTGTTTTCTTATACAGTAGACGTGTGAAGCAAATTTATTTTTTTTAGTTAGGAGTTTGAATTTACTTTCCATGCATGTGTAAATAGGAGTGTGATTTTAATTTCAATCAAAAGAGTGGATTGATTTGATTTATTTATTTTCAGCAAAAGAGTGAATCAAGTAGTTTGGGACATAGTTCTTTATTTAGTCAAAGTTATAATAGGACAATCAAACACCCCCATAAGTAGCCTTCTAGATCTACCATCCTATACCTTATTATAGATAGCTTTGAACACCAGCCCTAGTTGATAAGACATAAATTGAATATTGATTAAATGAGGAGTTAAACAATACTCATCACTTAATTTGCACTATTTGGTAGAAATCAATCTAAAGTCTGGTTAGAACATAGTTGTGGCCAAAATGATTTGACTACAAGTAGTAACTTACATTTATTTGTGTATTGGATCATAACGTAGTTATCATATATGATCCAACTAACACACATTTTGTAGAGCTTTTTATTTTGAGGACATTTATTGTGTAGCTTCAATAATTACCCTTAAAAAGGGGGGATTCATAGGATTATTCATAGAGATCAAGCTCTTATATTACACTCATAATATATTTTTTATCATATAGGCTCAGTTATATAAAATTAGACATGGGTAAATATAGAGGAAAAATAGTGACTCAAAAATTAATACAGTGACATAGAATTCAAACCAAAAAGATATTAACACCCATAAGGATATTAGTACCACATGTTATTACTTTCAAATATATTATTTTACTACTTAGTATCCTTAGTTTTAGGACAACTCAGATTGGCCAAAATAATACACTAGGTACAATACAAGTTTGCATAGATCTAGTTATAAGTTTATTAGCTATACTCAATTTTTTATTAGATTCATATCAATTTACTTAGATTCACTTTATCTCAACCCATATTCATATCATTTTCTTATATTAGGGGAATAATTTTTAGCATGATCATCAATTTAGATATCCAAATATAGTTACTATAACTTAGTCTAGAATCAATCTACTTAGATACCAAATTGGGGGCATGTGTATGGCACATTGGTTTGATATGCTCAATTACACACCACTTGATCAGATGGAATGGAAAATTCCATGTCATTATTTACATTATATACACTTTACATCATATTCTAGGTTATCACTAGTTTCATGCCTTACTCCATCTATAGTGGTTAGCATTCTCGAGTGGCCTAGAGTTACCTAATATACCTAAGTGGCCATAAAACTGACATACATAGTTAGATATACTCATCTTGACATTTAAAGTACTTTGTGAATTTTAGTTTTAGATACATCTACTACACATGGGTGGTTAATGATGGAGTGATAACCTACTTGAGTTATTGAACCAACCACATGAGAGGTTTGGACACACTATCAGTCTAATCCAAGCTATTCACATGTCATGATCCACTAAGCAAGAGTGAGAAATGAAGTCAAAACTAGATTGAGTTCTTGAGCCACCCACACATGAGGATTGGTCAAGCTATCAATTAATTCCAATCTATTAAATGATTGATCAGTATATACACACACAAAGGTTATCACTAGGTTTATGCATTGGTTCACATACCCAATGAAGTATATTCAATCCTTTCCTCTTTCCCATCTCTTTTCTCAATTTTACTCATTTAGTTCTATATGCATCATAGTCATTTAATTTTTATATATCTTAAGTAAAGATTGATTTAGGCACATTTCATTTGCAATACATGTATTGGATCATTCTTAACATATGCAGACCCATCTTCACATACTTAGGCTTAGCTTCATAGGATTCATTTCCTAGGTAAGTCTAGGTACACTTATTTTTACTTTATACTACTCATTTCACTTTGATTCATTCTAAGCATAAAGGTGGGGAAAATATAATAACCTAAAAGTGGTGTTTGAGTGCTAAGAGTGCTACTTGAGACTACCTATTCCTAGCTTAGTCATATACCTATCTTAGATCCTATTATCACACATTTATATCCTTTGTTTGAGCCATAAGCATCCCTAGTCAACTTAAATGTAGTCTTAGACCCTCATTTCCCAATCTTAGCCATTTTTTCTTAGTTTTATTCTAGATAAACATTAGTGCCACATTAAGGGTACTAAAGACATGTGGCACTAATATCCTAAAAATGGTGCCTATGTCCATTACCTTAGCTTTCCTGAATGGATATATTTTAAAAGGTAAAACCATCTTAAGGTCAACCTAAACATATTTTATTATCCACACAAGTAATAAAACACTATAAATACATTAATTTTATCCATATATCTACTATATGGAAATTAGATGCAAAATACTTACTCAAACATGAAACAAGTTGCGTAAAATCAAGGTTATCAATCACTATTATACCCTACTTCTGCACACTACCATCTATAGCAGCCATAAGCTCAGATTTTCCATATTTCCAATCTTAAGCACACTCAAGTCACTCAAGGCCACTATCATACTAACATCACTTACACCTACACCATAACTTAGGTGAGGAGAACTACATCAGTCTTGATCCCTCCTTAGATTATTGATATGTAGACAACTCTCTTCACAATGGGGTGTTGAGGATGTTCAACCTATCTTATTAATGAAAAAACTTTATACTTCATACCTTAATTGTAAGGAGGATCAGGATTTGTATCATAAATCAACTATTACATTCATAATAAAGAATTCCAAACTTCATGAACATAGGAATATAACCTAGAAATATAGATATAGGTACACCCAAAAGTTTAGGATAGTCCTACATAGAGGACATTAATTCCAATATTAGGACACTAGAGCCACATGGCTCCTCTATCCAAATGTGGCACTACTATCCATCAGGGATTATGATATATAAACCAAGTTGATGATACTTAGACTTATTCTTATCTCAATTTATAGCACTCAGATCATCCATATCAAGTTTTTTTTAGATAAGTCTTTATTTGCTCATATTTATTACTATTTTTGAAAATTCAAAAGCTATTCAAATGTATAAAATAGATAGTAATTATTTTATGCATATTATTTCTCTTATTTAGACTACTCAACCTTTTAATCAAGCAAAGGATTTACATATGCTAAACCCTGAAAGGTGAAAATAGTATGTCATACACTAAACTATGCTTCATACATAACTATAATAAAAACATGTATAAATTAGTCCTTTATTAGGATAAAAATGTGAAAGTAAGGATAAGAAATCTATAGATCAAATAATAAGGAAAAAATAAACCTGATTGGGTAAGTGAATTCTTGTGTTTTTGGGTGAAAAAATGGTGATTGTATAAGATAGGCCCCTTGGATATTTTCACTTTATTGAAACACTTGAATTGGAATGTGCATGCTCCAATACTCATTAAAATCTTTGTATGATTTCCAAAAGATCATTTGGTGAAAAACTAGTGCAAAAATGGTAAATCAACTTCTACATGCAAAATAACATTCATTTTCAAGTGCAAAACTAGAACAAAATGAATGCAAAATATAATGATCTAAATATAGTGTGAACAACATATATATTGGCATGGATCTCCATTCCTTCTATGAAAACTAATGAAAAAATGAGTGAGAAGGTGGCCATGTGTTTTACTCATGCCCCCAATTTGATATTTGGGTAAATATAAATTTTAGAACTAAGCAATATCAAGTTAATTTTTGAGTAATAGTCGTGTAAAATCTCTAAAACATGTGCCATACATGATGCCCCCATACTAAGTAAATTGTTACTAAGCATGTGTATAAAACCTAAAATTGTCTCTAATTAATGGCTGAAAAATTATTCTACTAACTGATTATAGTTCTGAGGATTATCTAAATAATTTTTTTTACTATTCAAAACATAGTGCACTATTTTAACTTGTCCTACATATGCTCTTATCTGAATTGAGTGTTATTTTTTAAAACTATTTTGTAAGCAAAATTTGGATATGAATCGTGATCAACTGGGCAATTTTTTTTCATGTCTATAAAGTGAATTATTTTAGCTTAGTCTCTATGACAATCCATATGCCTCCTCTTTTAAGGTGAGTTATGAATCCTACATAATAACTTAGATAAAAATCATACATTTGTGAAAATTATGTTAACTAAAAGATTTAAATCTAAAGTAATAATGATAAAAGTGGAGAACATAGCATCATCATAGATAAACTAATAAATATAATAATGTAAGATACATGTATAACCAAGCATACATAGTGTCATGTTGAGATACATATTATAAACTAATCACATAGTGAACATTTATCATATATTGAGAATTTTAAATTGATAGGGAGAAACTTAGAGAGGATGCATGATATCTATCATGACATCAAAAAAATTAAAAGATGCATGATGTCCACATAGCATTAAAAAACTAAGAAAATTAAGCAAATAAGATTCATGGCCATTAAGCACACACACAAAGGCTACACATAATAAGGTAAAAGTTACACATATAAGAGATGTTAAAATTTCACTCACACACATAAATGCACACAATAAGGATTAAAGCCACTCTAGGACATGTTCAAATGTCCACAATCCAACAAGTGGAATACACACAAAACATGAAGCAAGAAATAAAAGAAAAAAGTCATGGATGAATAAGTGAAGTTAATATACATAATCAACTTGTAACTTCATGATATTTATTAACTTAGGTATCTATTATTATAACAATGTGAAATTAAGTAATAAAATAATTGTGCAATGTAATGTATTGAAGTGGGAACATCATGGATAATAATAGAATGATAAAACATTTGTAAAAGGATGGCCCTATTGAATTTGTTAAGATACAAACAAGGTGTATAAGGCATGTGACTAGTTTGAATATGAAGATGTAGATCTTGTGTTCAATGGTATACGTTTGCCAGCATTATAAAAGAGTACAGTGTGTTACTATTTGGATTAGAGTGGTGTTATCTGTGTAAAATTTCTAGATTTGAAACAATATCACCACCTAAAACTACATATGAAAGTGAAAAATTGATTGTCTTTCACCTCACTTAAGTACACTTGTAAAGCATAATTGATATGGAACTAGATATAAACTAGTACTAGATATACTGAGAACAAAGCAACTAATGTAAATGAACTAGACATAACATGCATAGGTCCTCATTTTTAAAATTTTAATAATATATATATATATATATATATATATATATATATATATATATATATTAAAATTCTAAAATATAGGACCTATGCATGTTATGTCTAGTTCATTTACATTAGTTTATTTATTTTTGGTATATATAGGACTAAATTGAATGTTTTCACCTCACTCAAGTACACTTGTGAAGCATATTTGATATGAAACTAGTTATAGATGAGTATTATATATATTAAGAACAAATCAACTAATGTAAATAAACTAGACATAACATGCATAGGTCCTACTTTTTAGAGTTTTAATGTGTGTGTGTGTGTGTGTGTGTGTGTGTGTGGGTGTGGGTGTGTGTGTGTGTGTGTGTGTGTGTGTGTGTGTGTGTGTGTGTGTGTGTGTGTGTGTGTGTGTGTGTGTGTGTGTGTGTGTGTGTGTGTGTGTGTGTGTGTACATACACACACACACACAATATATATATATATATATATATATATATATATATATTAAAAAAAGGAACATACTAACCAGTGAATCTTGATAGAGCCTCAAAATCAATAGGTATTATATTTAGCATAAGAAGGATGACCTCTCATGAATGGAAAGAAACATTCCATTGTGAAGGAATTGATCTCAACTTGAAAGCTGAAAATTGATCTAATTCTATAACATAAGTACTATTTTCATGGTGATAATTTCAGTATGTTGTGTATGTTTTTTAGCATGGTTAACTCTATGACTCTTTATAAACCATCATGGAGTGTACAAACTCTACGTTGGTGTCTTTTGTGTAACACTCATAATGACTTGTAATAACAATCTAGGACATGTTAGTGTAGAAAGTGCATCTATAAAATTTGTTACAAATCATTGATTACATGGCTTTTCAAGGATAGACCTCCTTGGATTATTATCCACATGTATCTAAATGTTTTGAGTAAGTTGAAACCCTTTATTTTATTTAGCTTAAATATATTATTTAGGAATAATAACTTTTGCTTCTAATGGTTATTCATATGAAAGTGATAACCTCATTACAAAAAAAAAAATTCAAACATCTATGTACTATAGAAGGAATGCCATGAACTTGTTGAATCCAAGGATGTCAAAATAACGTATCAAAGACTCATGAATTGAGTAAAACTATGAAATTGGTGACCACGTGTAGGAACAACTATAATGGTAAATTGAACACACAAATTTAACTCTAAACATTACCATTGAATCCCTTTTTATTATTTTTTTAGGAAGGATATTTGTATCTATGTATCTGAAATGTGATAGGAGTGTGATAGTGCACATATTCACACTTGAACCATTATTAACCATGGCACTCTATATGGGTTGTTTACTAATGTAAGCTATAATGAACAAAGAATGTAAATTAAAATCAACATTAACTATGTCATGCTCTATGAATGTAATAAATGTATGCATAAAACATTTTTCACCTTATCATTTACTAAGAATTTATCTTATAACAACCTATCAAGATTCAATCTCCTTGAGTGCACACCTTAAAGGGTGAACCAAAAAAGGGGTAGGAAAGACTTTGGTGATCTAAAATATATGTTTATATCTATGTCATGAATATATCATTCATATTTCTAGTTCACCTTACTCATATTTCCCTTGCTACCTCCCTCTTTCCATCCTATCTCACTTAAATATCTTAGTCTATTTATTTAATATGGCATTGGTCCAGGATGATACCATCTATTTTTCACATTTTTCATTATTGTACTATATCAACCTATTCAATTCCATTTTTGGCCTATAATTTTTAATTTTTACTATTTTGATCTAGCTAACATGGATAAATGTTAGTCAACTACACTTAACTACATCAAAACTAGCTGATGTCATTATCTTAGCCTTTAGAGTGGGGTTTTGTATTTGATTACTACATATAAAAGTAATATTTCAATTCAATCATATAATATCACACACATATTCTCTAATTTCACTCATACTTCTACCTTAAATAACATTTGGAGGAGTTATAGGTAGAATCTTTTTTGGAAGGAAGCTTGTATTGTGGAACTCTTGCAGATTCATTAGGAGGAGTGCTTTTAGCCTAGAACCTGATTTAGCATTTGAGGTTTTCACATCCACAACAATATCTTGTAAATAACTATTGGCCAAGGGGAATATTTAGGCTTGATGGGTCCACTCCAAGGTAATAATTTTTTGCCTTATGATCTTTCCTTTATTTAGAAGATAGATGTTGCTTATTACTTAATGAATTAATGTGTGTGTATCCATGTCTAATTTATTTTGACACTTATTCTTAGTGTGGATATATTATTTCTTATACTTTTCATCTTTCATTTTAGGTTTCCCATTCCCTCATTTTTAAATCATGGCACCTTACCCATTTTTATCATTCTAACCCTTCCCCTTTAGTTTACTTTACTTTTAAATGCACAACTACTTACATTTCTTATTTTCATTATAGATTAATTACAAATAGGTATAGTTAAAACTATCTAATTATATAATAAGACTAAAGGATTTTAACCCCTTTTCTTTGATATTAATGATATAGGTACCCTATTTTTATGTTTAAGGATCTATTTTTCACTACCTAAACATTAAGTATCATGGGCTCCATTTGATTTACCTTCACTGAGTTTAAATCTTTAGAGATAGGATCGCTATAGGTAATCCTATCCCATGCATATAATTTGGTGAAGTTGGTGTGAAGCTTACCATTTCCTTCAAATTTTTATTTCATTACATCAACCATACTAATATAGTTCTATATTAGTTTTATCCTTTAACCAATTATATATACTAGCTCGATACAGTTCTATCTAAGTTTCCCTTTTCCAAAAAAATAACATTGGCCAACATGATATAGTCTTGATACAGTTCTATCTAAGTTTCCATTTTCCAAAAAAATAACATTGGCCAACATGATATAGTTTCCTCCCTATCTTTGATTAGCATCTACCAACACATGCTCATTATGTGTTTTCATAGACTACATCGACCAACCCTATACAATTTTCATTATGTTTATAACTACATTGGCCAAGCCTGATATAGTTATGTATGTTTCATTTTCATCACAATTTAGTTTATAATTGTATTCTTTTACCTAATATTGTTGACTATCTATCTATTTTAATTCATTATCAATGCTAAAAATTTATTTTTGGCATTGATTTTAAAACATTATTTTATCTTTTTTTGTTTTCCATAGAAATTGTGTTTCAGTACTTTTGAAACTACTAGTGACTATTGCGAAGGGATACATGGTGTTCTATTTATAGACATTATAGTTTAAGGGGATTTCCCCAATACTCATATTCATATTAAAATAGTAAACACAATTTAATTTTCACGTAAGTCATGGTATATCATAAATTTTTGGGATTCATATTTTATTAAAGCTTAGGAAACCATCCATACATTTGAGTTTTGGTGCATTTGAGAGGAGTGTATTACCTAAAGAAGTTACTCCCACTCTGCCCTTGAAAATGTACTTAGTGGGTTATAGTAATTTTTAGCCTATATAGTTAGTGATTTAAAACATTGAGATGACACTAATCAAAAAATGAGTAAGTATATTTTAGATCCCAAACTATCATTCAAATTCGTTTAGTATGTCTACCTGATCTTATTTTTGAAAAGTTAGTTATATTTAATTCACTATCAAAATTGCTTGTTGTATTATAGATTATATCATCCAACTTGATATTGTTCTATATTATTTGGTATAACTACATTGGCCAAGCCTAATACAATTATCTATATGTGTGAACTACATTAGATAACACAATATAGTTCCCTCTATTTTAATATATGACTACATTGGATAGGCTGATCTAGTCTCATTATTGATTATCATTCCCACAACTATATGGCTACCACCATTACATTTTTTTTTCCTTTCAGACTGATTGTTTCATCCAACTCAAAATAGTATGTTTTGTTTATTTTCTTCTTGCTTGACTACACCGTCTAATATGATATAATCTGTTATTTCTAGTTCCTATCTTCCTAGATACATCAGATAACACAGCCTTTTTGATTCAACATATTTCTACCTAACTGCATTGGTCACTTCAATACAGTCTAATTTTCCCAATATATTCTTTCATGATTACATTAGAAAACTCCATATAGTCTTTTATACTTAATTTATAAAGACATCAAACTGCTTGTTATAATCTAAATTCCTTCTTACCAGACTATATTAGCTATCCTGATATATTCTAATTTTATCTAGTCTATAGGATACTACATCAACTAGATTGATACAATTTATTTTGATCATCGATTGGTAGCACCACCTTTCTTCCATGTACTGCATCAACTAACCTAATATAGTCTTTATTGTCAAACCCAAAAATTAACTACATCAACTAGCCTAATATTATCTATTTTCTATGACCAATCACCTTTTACTATAAACTTTATATTCCACTTAACATCATGATGTCACCTCTTAAGATATGTATTTCTTGTATTAACCTCTTCATATTTTACATGGGTTGTTCATTTCTTCCTACCTTGTCCATCATTAATGACAATTCTTTATGGTGCAAGTTTCCTAAAATCACTCTAGATCTATCACATGTAACATGGTTGAAATCAACAAAATTGATGATCTAGATGATTCCCATTTTATCAAGAATTCTTATGATAATACTATTTAAAATATAAAAAATAAAGGTGGCTTCACTAAGCTTCCTTCTTATTCCACCACATTTGGTTCAATTAACACTAATTTTGGAACCTTCTTCCCAATGCTAATATATATAATCCTCCTCCTAGTACCTCTAATAAAAATACACCTATTGATACAACTCAATTCCTTTAAAAAATGATTGAAAAATCAAATCTTATGAAAGCATATAATAGCTCCCAAATGCAAACCCACATTTTGAAAATGGCTAGACAACATCAAGTCATCATGACTCAACAAAATTAGAATTTTATACTTCTTCCTCCTAAATAATCCAATGGTAATATCATCCCTCAACCTCCTATGCATAAAAAAATCCTTAAACATCTCCAAAATGAGTTTTTTTCTCCCTTAATTATTTCCATAGACATTGGAAATATCTCTCCAACTATCACATATGATGGGACTAAGTATATTGCATTCTTCCTTAAATTTTTTGGTAAGCTCTACAAGGAATGGGTTCAAATAGATACCTTTTTTATTACCAAAATTATATTTAAAACCTTTATAGGAGATGTTTTATAATGGTATAACCAACTTCATATACATTCTATTGCACAATTAGAGAAATTATTCAATGTTCTAGTTAAGGAATTTCAACATAATGATCTTCCTAAAAATAGCCTTAGCCATTTCATCAATGGTAAGAAACTTCTTAATGAATTTTCTCACACTTCCCCAAATGATAGAATTCATGAGCTCATAAATCAAACCATAAAATGAGTTATTATAATATTTTAAAAAACTATATTACCACTTTTAAACACCATATTCAATATAAGGTTAGGATTTTCTCTCCATAAACCTTAGAAGAATCTTTTGATCAAGAAAAAATGTAAGATTTCCTTATAGGTCACTTTTAAATTTCTCAAAATCCCAAAAATGAATATTTACAAACTAAAACTAATGCAATAACCATTTAAAATAATCAATACAAGCCTCCTTAACCTAGATCAAGAGAAACCAACTCAGATAATCAACTTTCCTCTTTCCCTCATTTTAGTGTGTTGTAAATGAAGATTTTTTTATCTCCATATAAACCATTTAATTATACTAACACTACCCCTCCACCATGGTATTACCCTAATAAGTTTTTTTGGTTCCATTTTAACATTGATAACTCTCACGTAACTTGTCATAACCTTCAAAAAAATGATTTCACCCTCATGGTTGGAGAAAACTTTGATCCTGATGCTATGATAAAATATCACCATAATGAACATCTTTAAACTTCCCAAAAATGAACCTATTATTCCAAATCTTCCAATCATAAGTGTCATAAAGTTTATTAATCATCTGATTCCAATACACAACATTAAAACCAAAAAAAATGTGTTATTTATTCAAATTATAACCAATATTATAATAATTCCCAATATCTGAATGTAGTAAAAGTTGACACCATCATAATCCCGCTCATAAATATTATGTCACCAAATTTAAGAATCCTTATACTAAAGAACAATTTCATAGAGAAAATACAACCAATCCAAATTCATATTTAAATCAACCAACTAGTGACGAGAGGACTCCACCATTAGAACATCAACCTAGTTCTTGATTTGGCTCTACCTATAAACCACAATGGAATTTTATAGATGAAATTAGCTCCATGCTTAAAAAATTCCTTTAATGGAACTCATAAAAACTTATCCTTATCATCATATGTTTTTTATTCAATAATTTTAAGATAATTAAGATCGCATATCTAGTAAATTTTAAGTACTTGTCCCAACCTCCAACGGTCCCACACCTATGGAATTTCATGATATCAAAAACATTTCTCAATATTCTCCCTCTATGAAACCCTCCATAGAGTTTCCTAAAGAAGATATGATTAATGATGAAATTATTTTCCATGTAAATGACCTAACCCTATTTATTAATATTATAATCAATAATATCTAAATAAGAAAATTACTAGTGGATGAAGGCTGAAATGTTAATGTTATTTCCATTTGGCTTCTCTAAAAATTTGGATACTCCAAAGATAATCTTAATAAAACTAAACTTACTTTCCATGGATTTTATAAAACCAATAAAAATCATCTTTTTTTTATTTTTATCCCTCTCATTATATGACCCAAAACAATCCACACCAATCTTATGCTTTTAGATCTTTCACTTTCCTATAACATGATTTTAGGTTGTTCATAGACTCACCATATGATAGCTATCACATCTTCCAATGGCCAATGCCTAAATTTCATCCATAATGGAAAATGTTAAAAATATGAAGTAGATCCCAACCATTTGGGCATTCATCTTCCTAATCCTAAAACTCAGTATTGTATCCCTAAAAAGTTTCATATTAATAATCCACCTCTTTGTGAGTTTGTCACCATAATTCTTGGTCTACATGTCACTCTTTCACATTACAATGATGATGAATCTAGTGAGTTGATTTTTTTTTTTAAAACTAACCAATTACCTCTTTATATATTGAAATGGATTCCTCTTCTCTCTATCCATGAGATAGGACCATTCTTTTGATTGATGATGATACTAAAATTTCTCCCCATGCAACACTCATGAAGCCACTTACATAGAATATGACTTCATTTGAAATGACTATGGGGTATCCAAATTATTTAAAGACCCTCTGTTAATGTCCCCTTACACTTTTAGTAACATGGGTGTATCGACTAAAGACACTTAGGTTGTTCATAGACTCACCATATGATAGCTATCACATCTTCCAGTGGCCAATGCCTAAATTTCATCCATAATGGCAAATGTTAAAAATATGAAGTATATCCCAACCATTTGGGCATTCACCTTCCTAATCCTAAAACTTAGTATTGTATCCCTAAAAAGTTTCATATTAATAATCCACCTCTTTGTGAGTTTGTCACCATAATTCTTGGTCTACATGTCACTCTTTCACATTACAATGATGATGAATCTAGTGAGTTGATTTTTTTTTGAAAACCAACCAATTACCTCTTTATATATTGAAATGGATTCCTCTTCTCTCTATCCATGAGATATGACCATTCTTTTGATTGATGATGATACTAAAATTCCTCCCCATGCAACACTCATGAAGCCACTTACATAGAATATGACTTCATTTGAAATGACTATAGGGTATCCAAATTATTTCAAGACCCTCTGTTAATGTCCCCTTACACTTTCAATAACATGGGTGTATCCACTAAAGACACTTCAACTAAAATTGTTTAGCTAGCTTGTCATGCATGTAACATCTCTTTCTCTCTTATGATAATTCCTACATTATAGCTCAAACATAATCACAAGACTTGGATGTAATGAATTATCAAACTAATCTTGTTAAAATGTATGAATTTAATCAAGATGTTAATTTTGTTCACATATTCTTTGATTATAGTTACATTGAACCAAAAACTAAAGGTTAAGTCCCTCCTACTAATCTAAATAATCCATACTCAAAGATAAAATTGGCAAATGGATAGTACTCTTAATGGAATTTGATTTAATAATTTTTACTCTAAAATCAATTAAAGGCCAAGTTATCACCAATCAACTTTCCATCACTCCCATCCCAACTAAATAACACCTTCATAATACTCTTATTGATGTAGAGATCTTTTTTATCGAAGGCCTTAGCCAAATTATCTTTCTTAACGACTGATTTTATAATTTTACCTTTGATATTGAGGCATAGATACTTGAATATCCCCAAATATTAGTTCTTCAACCTAAAGTTAAAGTCATCATAGAATAATTACCAAAAGTTATAATAAACTTACATGAGGAAACTTGGACACTTCGCATCTATGGCACGAAGTGCCTTCAAAGAGATGAGGTAGATTGTGTCTTAGCCAACCCTTATGTAAAAACCATTCCTCTAGATTTTATCTTAAATTTTGAAGTCACTAATAACATGTCTAAATACAAAACTCTCATCTTTTAGATTCAAGCAACCATAGATTTATAAATCTCATACTTACATGCCTTAGGATATTCATATCTCATATGTCATCAAATAAATGGTGAATATCAATGAAAATTTGAAATTATCATTGCATATCATCATATTATATCTACTCTTGATAAGGAGTTCACATCTTTCACCATTGAATCAATCTCAAAGGAAAAAAATAATATAACCAATTTTATTTCTTTTTCAACCTCCCCTTTCCATCCTAATTAGGAATTACATGACTCATAGTTCCTCATTCATATGAGGAAATCTCCATCCAGTCTATAGTCTATGGATGAATCTCTCATTTTCCACATAGAAGGCATGTCTACATGGAAAATCCCATGGTACAAAGACATCATCCAATTCATTAAACATCATACTTATCTTCCATAAGCTAACTCTTATGAAAATTCTAGACTCTACAAGAAATATTTTAAATATGTCCTTAGACATGACATCTTTTATTATAATAATGCCAAAGGTACCTTACTCCATTGAGTTACTCAAGATTAATTTCATATTCTTCTTCAGAAAATGCATGGGGGTGTTTACAATAGGCATTGTAATAGACATAATACAACCCACAAATTCCTACATATGGGATACTTATAGACTACTCACAAAAAATATGCCATCATATTTTCTAGAAAAGTGCAATCTTTGCCAATTCCATGATGATGTAATTCACTTTCCTTTGACTAAGATTCAAACATTGAATTTTACTTGCCCATCTTTTGTGTGGGGATTAGTTCTCATTGAAAAGTTACCTATATCATAAGATGGCCACATATTCATCATTACCACCATATAGTAATTTATTAAGTGGGTAAAAGGTATGACCCTTATTATAATTGTTGACATGACTATCTCCAAATTAAGTTATTAATAAAATCATATGTCATTTTGGGATTCCTCACACCATCATATTTGACAATTTTGATAACTTCAAAATCAAATACATGAAATAATTATGTGAAATTTTTAAAAGCACACACAAATTTTCCACACCCTATCACCCTTAGTGAAATGGTCAAGTTGAAGCTACTAAAAAAATACTTAAGAAGATATTTCAAAATATTATTATGTATTCTCATTTAGACTAATATCAAAGTATATCTTAAACTTTATGATTATTGTACTATTATCTATATAGCCATTGGGGCAACTCCCTTCTCTTTAGTTTATGGCTCTGAAGCCGTATTATCATTAGAATTTTATTTTCCCTCTTTATGAATATATCTTCATGGAATAATTCCTAATGAAGACATTCATGAATCTCATATTCATGCTTTATATTTCCTTGATGAGTGATGTTTTAATGCTTTATAATGCAATCATTAATACAAAACTCACATAAATAAACAACATATCAAAAAAATCAAAGTCCATGCTTTCAAAGTTGGATACTTAGTACTTTAGTTAGATTACACTCACAAAAAATAAGAAAATATAGCTAAAAGTGGTGGGGTCCCTACTTAGTCAAATAAATCCTTGGACCTAGTGCTTATAGATTGTAAAGAAATGGACACATCTTCAAAGAACTAACTAATGCTCAGTTTTTGAAGAATTATTTTTCTTAGCTCTGTGTAATTCATAGATTTATTTTTATTCATTTCTTTCCATTTTCATTACATCTTAATTGCATGTTTATCATTACACACACACACACACACACACACACACACACACACACACACACACACACACACACACACACACACACACACACACACACACACACACACACACACACACACACACACACACACACACACACACACACACACACACACACATATACATATGTATGTATGTATGTATTTGTGTGTGTGTGTGTGTGTGTGTGTGTGTGTGTGTGTCACACACACACACACACACACACACACACACACACACACACACACACACACACACACACACACACACACACACACACACACACACACACACACACACACACACACACACACACACACACACACACACACACACACACACACACACACACACACACACACAAATACATACATACACACACACACACACACACATACATACACACACACACACACACAAATACATACATACATACATATGTATGTGTGTGTGTGTGTGTGTGTGTGTGGTGTGTGTGTGTGTGTGTGTGTGTGTGTGTGTGTGTGTGTGTGTGTGCGCGCGCGTGTGTGTCTATGTATATATGTATGTATGTATGTATGTATGTATTTATGTATACATACATACATACATACATATATATAAATATGCATGTATATATAAATATGCATGTATATATAAATATGCACGTATATGTATATGTATATTTATGTGTGTGTATGTATGTATATGTATGTATATATGTATGTATGTATTTATGTATGTATAGAATTGGAAATAACATATATTACTTGTTTATCCTTCATTAACATCTACATACCTTCGGGTTTCCTTTTACATATTATCCCTAGTGAATAGATTAAGTCCTTAGGTATATTATCTTTACTTACACCTATTTATTTTTTAATTTTTTATATTAATTATAATGCCTTGGATAAATCCAAGCCTTCCTCAAAAAAACCAATCTACACATTTTTTAGTCAATAATTTTTTCCTCTTTTTGGTTCTTTGGTTTTATTTTCATTATACACACCCTTTCATGTCCTTTACTTATACCTATTGGATTTTAATTTTATGAGTTACATTATAACTTGGATATGACAATAAATTCCTCACAAACACCCATCAATTCATTTTATAGACTAATGTTACTCCCAACCTTAGGTACATGTCTTCCCCAAAAGGTAAGGCAATAATTGAGAGTAGTGTTTACCCTCACTTAATATTAGTTACTTTATTTTGTGGTAAAAATCTTATAATATATCTCTATGTCTTCATTCACATATATGACTTTTCATGATGATGATTCATGCCTACATTTCATTGTATCATTCTCTTTTATACTTTTTTTTTTTTGCTTTGGGAAATCTAATCATTTTATCATCATTTCCAACACTCTGTATATTTCACATCCTTTTGAGATCACCAAGGTCAGTTTTGAGATTACACTCTTTTCTAAGATGCAAGTCTAGGAATATTTTGACACCAGGTATTTAGGCTCTCTTATATTGCCACCAAGTATAATCTATCTTATGATAGTCATCTTTACGACCCATGTTTGGTCTTCCAAGTCCATATGGAGGAGGAATAAAAAAATCCCCCAAAAGTCAAAATCCATACAATAAGAAAAGGAAAATGTTACAAGGTAATATATCTTAAAAATTAGATCACAACAAAAGACATTATATTTTATTGGCACAACTCCTATATTATTTGAAGCTCAAAGTTCATAGTTGTCCTCATGATATATCTAAGGTCCATTAGGGTGAATAAGGCTAGGAGACAGAGGTAGGAGGTCTCATTATATCATAATATTTTCCTATATATTAGTGCCACCAAATTTCTCACACAATTACATAATATTCATAGTAGAGTAATGGCTTAGTAATGGATCTTGAGGATCAGGGAACATGTTTTGTAAAATTTATATATTTTTAATTTTCATGTATATTAGACTTATTGGGATGATATCTATTTATTTCACTAGTTAACCCAAGCTTATGTCTCTAGGTAGGGTTCTCTAAGGCCATTGATGTTTAAAGCATCATAGTCTTTCTAACTTGATTTGAGTGTCTTATTTCCACTAAATATTGTGTTTTTTCCTTTATTTCACCCTCTTCCCCTACCACCCATCTCATTTCCCCATTGGTAGGTAATTTTCTCTCTAAAACTTTTCCCACTTTTTATATTTCATACTCTCCATCTCTTTTCAACATGGTAAGGATATGGAAGTTTTGGTTTGTCCATTTTAGAAGTGAAGATAAATATTTGAGTTATTATAATATGATGTCTTTGTTATTTCCTTATCTTTATATGATTTTTCTTAGTTAGGTTTTGGGACCTTGAGTTTTTTGTTCACATTTTTTGTGTGCCATTCAGTCCCATTTTTTCATTTCCTAATTTTTCATATCATTTTTCCATATTTTTTTAATATGATTTTTAAATTATCTTACATTTATTTTTTGCCATTATTTATTTTCATGTGTCCCTTATTTGATTTTTATTTTTACTTATCTCACTTTGGTTGCATTTTTGGGTTTTTTGGCCATAATTAGCCTTGGCTTTTCAATTTACCAATTTTTACCTTAGTACTTTTTCATTTTCCTTGGAATTTTGGTCCTAACCCAACCCTTGTCACCCTGGCTTGCCAATTTTCCAAGTGATTTATTTAGTTTTGAGAGTTTCCATTTATTTTGGCCTTTATGTGTTTGCTTATTTTCATTTCTATCCTTGTATCCATAGAGTTTATCTAATTTAGTTATTTCACCTTTTGTGATTGAATGATTTTTTCATGTATCCATTCAACAAAGGTAAGCCAAAGTATGTATATAAAACTTTTAGTTATTCATTTATCAACATTTACTTTCAACATATTTTTCCATATTTCATTTTAGTTAGCTCATTTGTTATTTTTTCATGTTCTTTCTTGAAGCACCATCCTATGTTACACTATTGTGATATCTGATGAAATTTAGGTGGGGCATATGAATATACACATAATATTTTTAACTTCATCATTTACTATTACTGACTCTTTCTTTTGTATCAAGCTATCAAGATTCAATCTCCTTGAGTGCATGCCTTAAAGGGTTCATTGATAAATGGATAAGTAGGCTTTTGGTTATTTATGAGAGATGTTCTTATCTATGACATGATCATATCATTCATTTTTATAATTTAGCTTCCTCAGATTTTCCTTGATACATACCTCCTTCCATCCTATCTTAGTCAACTATGTCATTATACTCATTTCCAATGGCATTGACCTAGGCCAATATTATCTATTTTGAACCTTTTCCCTTACCATACTATATCGACTTAGTTGACATCATTTTTAGCTTGTATTTTGGCATATGTATTATCTCATCCTAGCCAACATATTTCAATGTTAGCCAACTCCTCTTAATTATATTAAAACTAGCCGATGTCATCAACTTAGCCTTTAGGATGGATTTGGGTATTTGATCCCTATATATACAAGTCATATTTCATTCTAATCATATCATATTCCACTCATATACTATACGTTTTTTCAAATTTATGCCCCAAATAACATTTGGAGGGAATCTTATCTTGAAATAAGCTTATCTTGTGGAAGTATTGGAGATTCATTAGGAGGAGTCCCTTTAGCCTAGATCTTTATTCAACCTTTGAGTTCTTCACAACTAAAAAAATCTCTTGCAAAGTACCATTGGTAAAGGGGGATATTGAGGCTCAATGGGTCTACTCCAAGGTAAGTATTTCTGACCTTACGCTCTTTCCTTTATTTAATATACATATGTTTCTTATTTCTTAGTAAATGAATGTGTTTGTATCCTTGTTTAAGTTTTTTCTACACTTATACTTAGTGAGGTTATAAGATTTCTTGGACTTTCCATCATCCATTTTAGGTTACCTATACCCCCCATTTCCCAACCATGGCACCTTACCCATTTTGATTATTATAACACTTCCCTATTTGTTTACTTTACTTTTGCTTGTGCAACTACTTACATTACTTATTTGAAATATATATATATATATATATATATATATATATATATATATATAACTTACATAGAGGTCTAGTTATATCTATCTCATAATATCATAGGCCTAAAGGTTTTTTACCTATTTCCTTTGATATTGGTGATGGATCTATGTGATAACGTAGTGGAAGAAATGTAGTGGATGAAAACATAATGTAGACATTATATTATAGGAGAAAATGTCATAAGTAAAAAACATAGAAAAATTAAGAATGTATCACAAATGTAGCGAGAATCATAATACATAAAAATTACAAAAAATAAAAAGATAAAAATACACTTTCATGAATTTAGACTTGTAATTGAATGTTGTGTGGATTGATGTGATGGATACAACATTTAGATGTTAATCTTTTAGGTAATTATGAGGGGTCAGGCATGGTCAGTGTATCCTCAAAACAACATTTTTATAGGAAAAAAGCAACACCATTTATAAAAACAAATGTAGAACTTAGTCTTAAATGATGCTACATATTTAACATTGTTTAGATAATATTTAGAGACTAATACATGTTTAGATGAAAAAGTACAAGCAATTTATCAATATATGTTTAGACTAAAAAGTGCAAGTAATTTATCAATAAAAATTCCTTTGACGTAAAAAAATTAAAATTAATTAGATACATAATCTATGTAATAAAACACCTATGGCAAACTACAAACATCAAACTACATCCACTTTATTATTGGTTAGATTTAGTATAACCAAGAGATTTTACCTATGGGGACAAATAGTTATTTCTTTTTAAAAGAAAATAGCTTAACCATCATAATTGAACTTGCACAAAATACATGTAATTTAAGTGGGGCTGAATTCATTACTATGTATAATTTAGGCTACTTGAAACAAATTTAGAACTCATTATAATTGATTTTAAATTATCGATTGCTCATCATAGTGCATATAAATCATTGACAGACCTCCTCCTTCAATTGTGCCATTCATTAATCATGTTTAATATCTATCAAAAATATATTGACAATGAAGGTTGAAAATATTCACATTCCCACTATGCATGAAGTGGTTGTGCCATTTCCTACACAGGGTCATGTAAATGCTCTCATACAT
The DNA here is from genome assembly GCA_037957365.1 of Torreya grandis. NCBI lineage: Eukaryota > Viridiplantae > Streptophyta > Pinopsida > Cupressales > Taxaceae > Torreya > Torreya grandis. Next base: position 1,831,168 of record JARHVA010000496.1, read on the forward strand.
TTTACAAACCTACTCTATGCCCATGGATTTTTCATCACTTTTGTCAATACAAAATGGACATAGAAACACATTTTATGATATTTAAAACATGAATCTCTATGCTCTAACTTCTGATTTTTGTCATTTCCAGATAGGTTACCACCATACCATGACCATAGTTCCAAACTGGTTAAGCTTTTTACAATGTTGGCAAAGTGTGGGACATCCTTGAAAGATGTTATTCATAGTCATAGTGAGAGTGGCATTTATATAGTGACATGTATCATGGTATATTATTGTATGTCATGCACTACATCAGTGGCCACCAATATGGGAGTGCCTAGGGTCATCTTCTGGCCTCTTTTTATCACTGACTCCATTGCTCAAAAATATACTATAAATTGGATTTCACTTATTGTATTGGTGAATTACGATGATATGTGCCACTATATTATTATCTAACTACCATATATACATGCTACGTTATCACTTGAAACCAAATGTTGGTGATTATTTTTCCTACAACATTATCTATCACTACTATTTTATTGAGTACCATTGGTGACATAGGTACCCCTATTTTTAGATCTATGGATCCATGGTTCACTACCCAAGCATTATGTATCATGGGCTCTATTTTATTTACATAAGGTTATAGTATGACCAAAATTTCTCCTATTTAAGGTAATTTTATAATACCATTTAAGTCTAACCTCCATTTTTTGAAATCATTAAATCAGTGGAAAGATATTAAAGATACCTAAATCTTTAATTTTATATGTTTTTGGTCATTCTGCATAGATTTTTCATGATTTTCAAAAGAATAAAAGGAATCTTTTGACAAAAAAAGAATATTTCATAATTTTGGCACAATTTTTCATTCCAACCTCCATTTTGAGTGAAACTTATATCATTATAAATATGTTGAAGAGACCTACAATTTTTATTATATATAATTTTGATGATTCCATATGAATTTTTTCATATTTTCAAAAGAATATAAAATATTATTTTGACATACATTAAAATATTCTTTTGACATCTTGTAAATCTAATAAAATCCATAAGAAATCACTAAAAGTGAAAAAAACTAAACTGGAATAGAACTACTTGGGAAAGATGCATGATATTGATCATGACATCAACAAACTAGGGAGATTAATTATATCTATCATGGTATCACAATGTGAATAAATAATAACAAACAAGAGTCATGACCATGATCCATACAAAAAGAGCACATGAAAAAGATCATAAAATAAGTAAGAAGGAAAAGGGACTAAATACAACAAACATGTTCAAATGTAGCTCACACACATAGAAACACATAATTAGTCATGCAACCACAATCAATGACATGTTCATATGTCCACAATCCAAATAGAAAATAATACACACAAATCATGAATCAAATAATAAATAATGATAAGCACATATTAATAAGTGAAATTGATATACATAAGTAATTTTTAGCATCAGTTTATTTATAAAATCATGTATCTAGTAAGATAACAATGTGAAATTACATGAAAAAAATATGGAAATATGTGTGAAATGTACTATACTATAGTAGGAGAAAAATGGATAGTCATAGAGTGATAAAATCTAAGTAAAATATGCCCCTAGTGAGCTTTTTGTGATACATAGAATTTATAGAAGGTCTATGACTTTTCTAGATCTAATAAGTAAAATAATGTGTACACTGAGACATGTCTAATGGAATTAGATAAGAGCATAGTGTATTAATATCTACGAGAGATCAATTTTGTCAGTTTAAATTTTTTTGATCTAAGATAATATCACCATCTTTAACTTCATCTAAATGTGATAACCTATCTATTTTTAAAACTCACTCAAGTATAATTTTGAATCATTTTTTATATAAAAATTGATATAGATAAGTACTACATATATAGAAGCACATATCAAATAATGTAAATGAACTACATGTATTATGCATAGGTCTTGATTTTTAGAATTTTTTATTAATAATATTTTTTGTATTTTTTAATAAATATAATTGAAAAAGGAACATACTAACTAATGAATCCCCTAAGATAATCACAATAAAAAGGTCTAGTATCTAACATAGTAAGGATGACCTCTCATGAAATGAAAATTATCATAAAACTATGAAGTAATTCATCTCAGCTCAAAATTTGAAAATTGATCTAGTTCTATAACATAAGTGACATTGTCATGATAATAATTTGTATTATAATGTGTATGTTGTTCATTTTTATGAGCTTTATTACTCTTTGTAACCCACCATGTAGTCTAACAACTCTATGTTGGTGTTCTTTATGTAACACTATTAATCCTTATAATATCAATCTAGGACATACTGGAGTAGAGAGTGGATACTTATAATTTGTGATAAATTTATGATTAAGTGGATTTTTAAGGTTTAGTCTCCTTGGAAAGTTGGCTATTTGTTTTATAATTCTCTAAATACATTGAATATTTTTGCATTGTACAACTAATATCTTCTATGTAAGAATAATAACCTCTATTTGGAGGTGGTATTTATATTGAATACCATGAACTATAATAAACTCATTAAAGAAAATGTATTTCAAACATATATGTAATTTATAAGGTAATACACTAATCTTATAAATCCAAGGACATCCCAATAACATATTGAAAACTCCTACACTAGGTAATATTATAAACTTAGTGGATATATGTATTAGACCAACCTATAGTAGTAATGGCATCTCACCAATGGAGCTATAAACCTAATCATTGAATATGTTTATTATTTTTGTTGTAGTAATTATATCCTTATATGTGTATCCAAAATGAGTGATAAATTTTATATCCCACATATTCACACTTAAACCAGTATCAACCATGACACATGTATAGGTTTATTATGATCAATTTAAGATCAAACAAAAAAATAATGTAAATCAAAATCATCATCAACTATCTCATGATATATGATTATTATAAGTTGTATAGATGACATTAAAACATAATATGTACCAATAATGTCACTCAAATGATGTTATGTCTCTATGAGGATGAAAATAAGTTGGTGGAGGATTACATTGTATATGTAACGAAATTTTTATTTATCTATTTTTTATTAAATTGTATGCTTAGGGAAAGGATCATTTAATATATTCATTTTTATACTCTCACCTTTTTTTCCTTTGTACTAAAATTATGTATAATCACATTAATGATGTTCTCATCTTTCAAGTCCTGAATCTTATGCCTCAAACTGATGCATCTATTTTTAGTATTCCCTAGTGATTTATGAAAATCTTAAAAGGTGTTATAATCAAATCCTTTTGTAATAGGTTAATAAAATTAACCTATTTAATGGGATGGAGTGATAATATATGAAATTCCAATATTTTTTGTAACACCTTCTAGGGATATTTTGGAAAGTTGGTAAATTGTCTCCTTGGTAGAGTTGATAATGTAATGCATAAAGTAGGTTTTGAAACTATGCTCATTGTTTCCTTTTTATCATTCTTATTTTTAGTTGGTCTCATCTTCTATGGTGTATTTCTTGGGTTCTTTAAATTATAAGTGAAAATTGGGTTAGTTTCATACTTGATATTATTCATGTCTAACAACTTAACCTCTCTTTCCCTAATTATGTGACATAAATCTGTGAATGATGAAAAATTCTTAAACATGATAGATTCATGTATAAGTGGAAGAAAACTCTACTTGAATATGTTTTTTAATTATTTATATCTCATATGATCTATCATTTTAGATAACATGTTATTATACCTTAAGACATTTTATGCAATAGGCATGCTTGATTATTATTTGAGTTGAGGAATTTGAGCATATCAAATATTCTCACTAGTGTTGATTGATAAATGTGCAATAAATAAATTTACTAAAGGATTTCATGTTTGAACTGACTAATGCGGTAAATCATGAAAGTATCTATGTGTGTATTCTTTCAAACTTTTGTGAAATAATTTGGTAAGAAACTATTTTTGGATACATAGTCCAAGAATGTTGCATGAAATTCACTCAAAATTTTCTTGGGGGCACCTTTTTCATCATACAATGTAAAAAGACTATTTCAAATAATTTGGACTTACACCCACTAAAGTGAAGTTGAAAAAAAAATCTCCAATTTTTTCTCTATATTCCAAATAAACATTGGACTATTTCAAATCATTTGGGCATAGATAATTTTAAATAAATTGGACTATTTTGAATAACTTTAAATTATACCCACTAAACTAAATTGGATAAAATTTTCTCCAATTGTTTTATATATGCTAAATAAATTAGAATATTTCAAACCATTTGGGCACATATCATTTTGAATAAATTAGACTATTTCAAATAATTTGGATTTATACATACTTAAGTGGACTGGAAAAAAATTTCTCCAAGATTTTTTTTTCTATATTCAAAATATCAAACCATTTGGTCATAGATCATTTCAAATAATTTAGACTCATACCTACTTAATTAGACTGGAAATAATTTTCTCAAGGAACAAGTTATATTTCAAATAATATGGACTCTTCAAGCTCTTTAAGGAGTTCTTCAGGGATACTTGGCACGTTATTGGGACATATGGCACTCTTTTGGGCCTTCAGGAAAATTGATCCTTTGATGTATCTTCCTTAATGGGACATGTGGCATCATTTAACTATCCCTCTACATGTGTCTCGGTGAGATAATATCATAGACTCAAAGTGTTGAAGTTTACTTAAGTGGACTAATACATGAGGTATTTAATCAACCTTTCATCCTTGGCCCTTGCCACTAGACATAGTCCTAGCCTTAAGCACTTAGAAAATGGTACCTTGAAGCTATCTTAAGTCCCTTCAATGGATCTCATAAGAGATACCTTGAACATTCACATGATTGTAATTTTTATTTGAAGGTATCTCTTAGGAGACTTTATCAAGAATTAGTTGGAGTTACTAATTTTATACAAGATTTAAGAATCAAAATACTACTTAAACTTAGCCTTATAAGTGATTTAAGAGTCTGAGCTCACTTTCATCAACTAAAATAGTCAAAGCACCTGAACATTCTAAGATGTTGAGATATGTTGATATCAGAAGATAAAGAAAAGATGGTCAAAAGGGTTTTCTTTTTAGAATCCTAGAATGAAAAAGAATAAGAAATAATCCTAAAGGATAAATGGATGAAAAAAAATAAGCAATTAGTTCTATAATTATAATCTAATGTGATATTTCCTAGGGTTGATTAGTCATCAAAAATATGATAGGTTTGATGGATAACCTTTCAATTTTGGAATAATTATAACATAGACACTACAATTACATTATCATCAGGTTGTTAACTTTTGAATGTTCAAGGTAACAAACTTGGTATCATTAAATAATTTTCTTATTGATATTGAGGGTAAGTGCCCTCTCCCATACAAAAAGATGTTCCAAAATACAAAATGGAATGCAGTCCAAAATTATTGGACATTGACATCCAAAATGTAAGTCCTAAAAGGGAGATAAATACAAATAGAGGGATAACCTTAGAAAAAAAATATAAAAAATAACATACATCATAAATAGTAATCCAAAAAAACATTACATATCAGGGATGTTTTTTTATCATGTTACTTTGCATGTAGGTCTAAGATTGCTAGTTAATGAGCCATTATGTTTACTAGGTTCATATACACCACCCAATCTAATGGAGTCTACCATCGATTGAAAATGATTATAAATCATTCAATAATCCCTATAGTGACCACCACTTTGTGCCTTCTCATTCTTCACATCAAAAGTGACACAACACTCTAACTTGAACAAAAGTCAAGAAAAAATAGGATGTTGATACAAAGGCATCCAAGTCAAATTTTTTGATGAAGGGGAATAGATATGGTATTAGTTTCATCCAATAATGTGGATAAGGGGTAATAATTTGTGCACCCTCTACCATAACCATGTAATTATCATGCAACTAAACATAATGAGCTTTCATCTCCTAAAATACACTTAGAAGAACCAAACTAAGACAATGCAAACTAGAAAAAGTCAAAATAGGCCTAGTTACCACCCCAAAGTGAGTCAACCAACTAATGAGTCAACCTCAAAAATCCTTCCATATTAAGGCCTCTACCACTCAACCAACTTCCTCTCTATTTTAGACCACCCAAATAAGGTTACTAGAAAATCATGATGCCACATACACATTAGTTTTGTTAAGTCAGATCTCATGAAGGCAATCCTCACCAATAATAATCTAAATTGCATCTAAAACCACCAAATTTGGAAGATAAAATATCAAATAGAGTTTATGATTTGAGACACTATATTGGAAATCCATTTCATGACACTCTAGATGGAGTGATAAAATAGGGGTGATAATGACCAAGCTTGACACAACAAAATACATCTTCATAATAAAGAAAAACCAAATAGGGGAACAATCAAGAATGAATGCAATAAGGAGAGACAAATTATAGTAGTTAATCACTTTGAGTGAGCTTTTAACGATAATGACAAATCACTTTACACCTGAAGGAATAATGTTCAATCATAAATTGAAAATCCATTAACACATGCCAAATCTCTATTATGCCTAAAATTGAGTGCAGCAAGACTAATGGAATTTAAGTAAGTCACATCAATCATAGGTAATATCATAGGTTCACCAAATCAAGTCCTAACCATCGATCATATATATTATCAATCACTACATCAGTCACATGGTCCACCCCCTAATTCACAAGGAAATATGCTTGTTTATTAACTTTTACCTAAACCAATGTGATGCTAGCCAAGATTTAATTTCATCCAAAATAGCCCAAATCATCTGGAGTATTTTTTTGAGTCTCTAAACCTTAACATGCTAATTATGAATTGTCTCCATGATGATATTGGAATATCATTCAATTATCAAGTATTAGATTCTACATTGTCTTACAAGTTGTATTCCTAGGACAACTTGTTGGCATTTAACTTGATTATTGGTTTCATCTTGGATGTTTTATAAGTCATCATAAATTATAGAACCATGGTAATCCAAAATATTACACCCCTCTCATGAGGCTCATGTATTTCCCCATTTGCTCCATCAAAATTTAATTTAAAGAAACTAGTCAGGAAGAGTCTGAGGAGACCTAGCATATGGCTAAGATAAACCACTATATACCCTTGACCCATTAATGGGGCATAACCAAAAAAAATTAATGATATAGAGACTTGAAAATTATTTATTGTTCATTGGGAAGAACTTCATAAGTATGTGTCAATATATTAATGGATCAAGTTGGGTAATTTCAAGACAAACTGATGGAATTTCCACTTCCAAGGGGATTAAATTTCAAACTTGGACCTAATTCAATTCTTTTAAGTCATCTCCAACTATAAATAAAATTACATGAAATGAGGCCAAAGTATTACTAAATTAAAATACATAAAATTGAAATAAATTAGACTACATTTGAAATAATTTAAAATTGATTTGTATGAAATTGATGACAATGTTACTAAAATTATAGTTTATAATCAATAAATACACTTTAAAGAATCATATTATGAAGTTACATCCATCTAAATAATGTTTTAAAGCTATTATCATGGATTTTATGCTTTATCCCAAGAATGTGATGATAGACATCATTTTGATTCTCCAATCCTTTTTGTCTTTCTAACTTTCATTTCTAGATATACATCATTTTTATTCTCCAATCCTATAAATGGTATAAAGTATAATGTACATCATTGTTTTCATCTAGACATTTTGGGTCTAGTGGTAGAAAATATGAGTAGGCATTTTGTTGATGTCATAATTTCCATATGTAGATGAGTCAGGGGGAGTTGGTCATATGGTTATGATAAAATTAGTCCCTAGTTACTATTCAATAAATATAAATTCATGTGATGAAGCAAAACCAAATATATGTGTCTGCAAAGTTGGGCTTTTAGGCATTTTGATAGTGTTTTCTATGTTCAAACATAATTGAGTAAGCAGTTTGGTGACATCATATCTCACACATATGAAAGTTTTAAGAGTATATTTATATATGAATGAATTACCATATGAGAGAAGATATAATTCACTAAATCTCAAGTCATGCAACTAAACATGACAAAATATATACAAGTGCAAAGTTGGGCTCCCAAGCAGTTTGATAGTGTTTTCTATACTTAGCCAAATTTGATTATGGAAAGAAAAGTTGAGTAGGCATTTTGATGTAGTCATATTTTACAAATATGATAGTTTTAGGAGAATTTGACCATATGTATTTGTTTAGTTTTGTTCCTAGTTTATATGCACTAAATTTTAGGGCATGCGATGAAGCATATCAAAATATATGCATGTGAAAAGTTGGCCTTCTAGATAATTCTTGACATAGTTGGCTCTATGGCATAAAAATATGAGTGAGTAGATTAATGGAGTTATATCTCACTTATGAAAAAAATTAGGATCATTTTTATTCTCCAATGTGAGGAGATCATATGATTTAAATTTTAGATCATGCATCTAAGCATAGTAAAAGTTATTAAAGTCTAAATTTGGCCTTCTAGACAGATTGTAATAGTTCCCATACTTAGTTGATTTGGAAAGAGATAAAGATCAAAACCAAATAAATATCTAATGATTCATGAGTGATCATAAAACATTGATATAATTATGCATATTCAATGAGATGGTAATAAGTTTTCAAAGTTTAATGATAAGCAAAGGTAAAGGTTATTGATCAAATGGTTCATGTGTATTCATATAGATTGATCTAACGGTGTGAGTGGAGTCAAAGTGGTCAAAGTGATAGTTGTTTAATGACATTAAAATTCAATTTCATTAAAATAATATCTATGGTGCATGATTTATCTAAGCATTGAGGAAATGAGATGATATCAGAGTGTCTAAGATTTAACTATGACCATTTGAATTCAAATATTTGAATTTAACAAATGAAAAAATAGTGTCTAGTTTTTGAGCCATATCTTTTGATATATGTAGAATCTGACCATGTAGTAAAAACTAAATTTGTATAGGACTTCAAGGCACATATATAAATATATATTTAAAGATATGAAAGTGTGTACATTCAAATATATTTATACTCAAAGTTTACTATGTGTTCATACATGTTCTATACGTAACCCAAGAAGGGTATTTGAGCTATGCTTATTGGTATCTCCATGGATAAATCTTAACTATCTATTAGATTATGATTTAGAATATATGAGTAACATATATGTGAATTATTAAGGTTTGAGAAACCATATGTAGTATGAAAAAAGGGTTATAAATTGACTATGTTTTCATTCATAATGATTGCGTGTACAAAAAAGTGTTTAAGATAATTTAGTGTTAGCAAAAGGGTACTATGATGATTTTTGGGACTTAAGTGGGAGCTATAAATAATGTGGCATGTTTCATGAGTTGTAAAGTGTTCACGTGTTTTTAATTTTCTCTTATAAATGTCAAATAGGTGAATGGGTCATCATAGGACCTAAAAGGTGGCTTAGGGCTATTTGAAAGAGAGTTGTGCTTAATTATAACCCATGTAAGATGCCTTAAGGGTTAAGGCATGCCTAATGGCTAACCAATATGTTGATAATCATGAAGGCTCTATAAATAGTGAAACCAAATGAGATGGTTTCTAGACTTGTGCAAGACTTATGTGTGGGAAACTAAATGAAAGAGAGAACCTTTGAAAGAGAAGATGTAGGTCAGTGAGGACCAACAGAGAGTGAAGAGGATTAGACATGCTTGTTTGATCAAGGTAATTAATTTGGTCACATAGGTCATTGGACCTAATAATCCTAGAATAGGTAAAATGAGTGAGTATGTTTAAGAGGCTATTTGAGAGAGTGTATGGTGAGTGAAGTCAAGGTGAAGGTTGTGTATGTCTAGTAGATGGGTTAAATGGAATAATAGGTTGATGATGGTGTGTATGACCTATAGTTCATATTTTTAATGTCATAAAAGTTCTCTTACATGTTTTAATATTGAGTGTGAGTGAAGGTGAAAAGTGATAATCAGAGATCCATCATCAAGTATTGAAGACATTAGTTTAAAGGTGGAGATATTCATAGGTTTTATTGTGGTAGCTCAATATCTAAGGGGTTGTATCCTCCTTATAAGTTGAAACATGATATAAAGGTATAATTTTTGTGGTATCTTAGCTAGATAAGTGTATTAGCTCTTTGTGGCATTACAGACTCACTAAAATAAAGGATGGTAGTTCTTTGATCAATTGTAGCTGGTCTAAATTGGTTCTTATTATATAGGACAATAGTCCACTTACAATTTCTAGTAGGTTTTATTCCCTAAGAGGGTTTCCCATGTATGTCATGTGTTATGTATTTTATCTTACATTATTTCTCTTGCTCATTACTATGAATGGTGTGTATGGTTCATGAATTTATGTATTGAATGATTAAGAGTTTGAAGGAATTAATATTAAAATTAGATTACGTAGGCTCATTGATTCACCCCCTCTCAGTGATTGTGCCTCCATAAATTGGTATTAGACTGGGTCCTTTTAAGTAAGCTTAATAGTTTGAAATAAATCTTGATTTGGTACAAAGATGGATAAATAGTTAAAGAAAGAGAATCAATAGTGGAAGGCTATGATTAAGGAACTTGAAGAGTAGATATGTAATTTTAAGAAAGATGCCAAAGAGGATGAGAATGTTATCAAGGATCTCAAGGTTTAGCTAGTAGATGACAAGACAAGTTTATGTTCAAAATAAAAAGACATCATGTTTAACAAAGAAACTTGCCATAACAATAGAGAAAATGATCGTGAGGAAGAAGAATTTGATCTAGAAGATGAGCTCATGAGTGCACTTGGTGAACTAAAGGAGAAAAATAATAGGAATCATAACATGAGAAATATGATCAAAGGTCTTAAATCACAATTCAATTCTCTTGAGGTAAGTTTGTTAGGCATGTCCAAGAAAGAAGGAAAAAAGTATCAAGAATAGATCAAGTCTATTGAACTGAAAGTAAATAGATTGAAAGACATGGATAACAAGGCCAAAGAGGATGAAGAGAAGATAAATATTCTTAAGGATTAGTTAAGGAGTAAAAATGTAAATATAAAATCAAGATAAGATGAGTACACTTAGCTAAATATTGAGATGGGGTCCTTGAAGAGTTAGCATGAGCTTTTTGTATTCAAGTTGGATGAACTTGATAAGAAGCATGAGAAGCCTGAGTATGTCAAAGAGAATGCATGATTTGAAAGAAATACAAAAAGGTATGTTAGATAACGAAATGCTTCAAGGTATGCTAGTTTATTCAATGGTCATTATTATACATGTAATAAGTATGTTCATAGAGCTAAGGACTATAGAAGGAAGTCAGTAAAGAATGAGTTCTCATGGACCCTTGGAAAAAGAAGCAATTGGTCTTGGATAAATCATATCTCAAAATAGTCAAGAGGTATGTTGAATGATATTATTTTCTATATTTGAAAGAAAGTAAGACATATTACCAAATTCTACAAGAATACTTTGAATATGAACTCAAGTTTTGACAAGAATAAAGATGCTCCTAAAAGTCACTCAATGGTATTGAGACCAAAGAATATGAAGGATAATCATGATCAAGGTGGACTTCCTGCTAAAATAAAGAAGGAATCATATATGAAGAAGATACATAATTTGTCTTCTATCTAGATAGAAAAAGAAGATCAAAATCATCATCAAGAAAAAGGTATGAATGATCTTGCTTGTTTCAATTATCATAGAGTTGGTCACATTGTTATGTATTGCAAGAACAGGTTGAATGAGTTCCCAAAGCAAAATAATGTGTATGTATATCCTAGTGTGCAAGGAAGAGGTAAAAAATGGGTATGGAAACCTAATCCTACTAGAAGATATTAGACTAAGACCAAAGATGGTTTTTTTACCATGATAGACATGAAGGAAAGTCAAGAGTTTTTGTTGACAACATTTATTGAAAAATCTAAAGAAAATAATGAAGTCAAGGATTCATTAAAAGTCAAGAAGGACTTCAATTTAGATTATATTATGGATATATGGGACTCTCTAGAGTTTTGGGACTTTTAGTCTCTCTTTCTCAAAGGGATGTCTCTTTATAAGGTTCAAGGAGACACTTTACATAAAGAGGAAGCATGGTAGATGTTGGTTGGGTCTTGATTGATGTTACAAGATAAAAAGGTCATGAGAAGATGTGTTGGCTCACTATGAAGGACTTTTTTGATTGGTATACCTATGTGTCAAGATGCTCTTTGGTTGATTAGTTTTCTCTCAATTTTTAAAGAACTATCCCAAAGTATGAAAGGTAGTGAATTAAGGGTTTGATGTCTATACACCCTAATGTGTGTGTTCATGATGTTAATAACTTATTTTTGGTATATAAATCTAAGTGAACATCAGGTAGATAATATTCAATGTTTTTATTAGTTGGTGACATGCTTGTAATGCATGGTTGAGCCCAGTTTAGTGTTCTTTGTCATGAAAGAATGTTGGCAATGTGTGTAAAGTCTACAAGTAGGATCAAAATGGGTGTTTCTATATGGAATAATGAGGTTGATGTAATGTCAATAAGATTTTTGTGTTTATAAAGTTTTGTGCACTTATTTGTGATGTTCTCTAGGTATTTTTGTGGTTTGAAGGTATGTTGAAGTCAAATTAGAGATTTTTGAGTACTCTCAGTTTTATTAGTTTTGGCTTAAGGGCAAGTATTCCTAAAATGGGTTATAGGATGTGTGGGTTCCCAAAGGTGTGAAAGCTCAAATCCTGGTCTATAAGTGTGGAATGGGTGTATTAAGGTGTGTAAGAAGTTTTAGAGGTGTACATTAACCAAAAGGAGGTCTGCTAACCTTGTTTAGAAAAGTGGTTTGTCTTATGAGTTGAGAATTGGGAATTATTAATAGCTTTAATGAGCCAAATGGGTTTCCAAATTAAGATTGATAGAGATTTGAAGGTTTGTGTTTTTAAACTCATTCATGTTTTGACAAAATGGAGGCCTAATTGTCTAGTAGGTTTTTGAAGAAAGTATATTTCAAAGGATGAGCTAGGTGTTTCAAATTGATGTGCTTGAAGGGGAATATGAGAGGGATCTATATATTAAGTTTTAAGACTTGAAGATGTGTCTACTAAAAGTTATGGGCTCTTCAAGTTCTAGGTAGAGCTACAAGGAGTCTAAATAGACCTAGTATGAAGATTTGATGTTTTCCCCAATGTTTCCAAAAGAGAAAGGTGTGTATGTTCAAGGAGATTTCTTAAGTTATTTTATAACATGTTTCTTTTTTGGTGAGTGGCATGAAGTTCTATTGTTGGTCCTTGATGTGGTTTGAAAAAGTAAAGGATAGTAAGCCTATATGTTGGTTCCTCATGGTGTGTGGAGATTTGAAGATACTCAAGAGGTGAAGTGGCTTTAATATCTTAGGGGGAATCCCTCTCAAATATTTCTTGGTGAGTTCCATCAGATTTTAGTATTTATATGTGTTATTTCTTCATTGATTATAGTGCTTGGTTAAAGAGAGTGTTGGCATGGAGAAAGAGGAGTTGTCAAGGTAAGAAGAGGTATGCTCAAGGTAAGGGGGGGTTTTACTATATTTATAATATGGTATTATCCTACTGGTAGTCTTTTTAGTTATTCAATATTAGTTGGTGCCCACTTTTTCATTGTGTCAAAGGGGGAGAAAGTTCCTATTATGAGAGTGTTTGAAGAGATAGAAGGAAGGTGAGCTAAATGATGGTTATTGACATTAACGACAAAGGGAGAGATTGTTGGAGTGTTTTCAATGATGTCATGGTGATGTCATAGAGGTGTCTAGGTGAGTGGATGAAGTGCCTTGATATTCTAAGTGATAATGACAAAGTGTGCAATTTTCTTGTCCTAGTATGCTTGAAGGAGGCTTGGTTGATCTTCAGTTTTGGCATGATTTGAGATGATTAGGGATGAGTATAAAGTATTAAGAATGTGAAAGGGGTCCAATAAGTGGTCAAGGATGATTAAAATCATGTGTGTGAGTGTAATTCACCTTGTTCATCATTGTTTTCATCTAGAGATTTTAGGTCTAGTGGTAGAAAATCTAAGTAAGTAGGTTGTTGATGTCATAATTGCCACATGTGGATGCGTTCATGGATTTGGTCATATGGTGGTGATAAAATTAGTCCCTAGTCTCTATGCACTAAATATTAATTCATGATATGAATCAAAACCAACTATATGTGTGTGAAAAGTTGCGCTCTAAGGTATTTTGACAATTTTTCTATGTTCAAAGTTGAGTATGCAGTTTGGTGACATCATATCTCGCATATATGAAAGTCTTAGGAGCAGATTGATATTTGTATTAATTAAATTATGAGAGAATATATTATGCACTAAATATTAAGTCATTAAACTAAGCTTAATAAAATATATTCAAGTGTAAATTTGGACTCCTGGGCAAATTGATAGTGTTTTCCCATACTTAGCCAAATTTGCTTGTGGTAAGAAAAGTTAAGTAGGAATTTTGATGTAGTCATATTTCACATGTGTGGAATCTTTAGGAGAAGTTGATTGTATGTGTTTTTTTTTAAATTTTACCTAGTGTATATGTGATAAATTTCAATTCATATGATGAAGCACATCAAAATATATGATTGTGCAAAGTTAGCCTTCTAAACAGTTCTTGACATGGCTCTGTGGAAGAAAAATCTAATTGAGCAATTAATAGAGTTATATCTAACACACAAAAATGTTTTAGGATAATTTTTACACATTTTTATATTATCCTATGTGAGGAGATCATTTGGTCCAAATTTTAGATCATGTGTCTAAGCATAGAAAAATTTATTGAGGTATAAAGTTGGCCTTCCATGCAGATTGCAATGGTTCCCATACTTAGGTAATTTGGAAAGAGATAAAGATCAAGACCAAATGAAGACACAATAGTTAAAGAGTGATCATAAGAGATTGATATAGATATATTTATTTATCAATATTTTAATAAGTGTATAAATTTTAACACTGACCAAAGGTAAAGTATAAGGATCGAATGGTTTGTGTGTGTTCATACAGATTGATCTGACGGTGTGAGTGGAGTCAAAGTGGTCAAACTAAAAGTTCTTTAACAATGTTAAAATTTGAGTTCCTTAAAATAATATTTATGGTATGTGATTTATATAATCAATAAATACATGAGATAATATAAGAGTATCTAAGGTTTAACTGTGATCGTTTGAATTCAAATATTTGAATTTAATAAAAGAAAGACTAGTGTCTAGTTTTTGAGTCATATCTTTTGATCTATGCAGAATTTGACCATGTAGTAAAAATAAAAATTTTAGAGGACTTAAAGATGAATATATAAATATATATTTTAAAATCTTAAAATTTTTATAGTTAATTATGTTGAGGTTCAAATTTGACTATGTGTTCGTGCATGTTCATGCATGTTCTGCAAGTAACCCGAGAAGGGTATTTGAGTTGTGCTTGTTTTTATCTCAATGTTTAAAGGTGGAATAGACATTGGAGTATGTTTTAGGACCAATGAGGAAAGATTATGTTCATTATGAAGGTTTGATCAATCACATTTAGTATGAACAAAGGGTTACAATTTGACTATGTTTTCATTCATAATGATTGTGTGTATAGAAAAGTGTTTAAGCTAATTGAGAATTAGTAGAAGGGTAATATGATGTTTTTTATAACTTAAGGTGGACATATAGATCATGTATCATGGTTTAATGAGTTATAAAGTGTTCTTGTGTTCTTAGGTTGCTCAAAGAAGTGTCAAAGAGGTGAATGGGTCATCATAGGACCTAAAAGGTGACTTAGGCATATTTGAAAGAGAGTTGTGCTTAAGTATGAACCACGTAATATGCCTTGAGGGTTAAGACATGCCTAATGTCTAACTAATATGTTGATAATCATGAAGGATCTATAAATATTGAAACCAAATGAGATGGTTTCTATACTTGTGCAAGACTTGTGTGTGGGGAGCCAAGTGAAGGAAAGAACCTTTGAAAGAGAAGATACATGTCAGTGAGGACCAACAAAGAGTAAAGAGGATTAGACATGCTTATCTGACCAATGTAATGAATTTGGTCTCATAGGTCATTAGACCTAATAATCCTAGAAGAGGCAAAATGAGTGAGTATTCTCAAGAGGTTATTTGAGAGAGTGTGTATGGTGAGCAAAGGTAAGGTGAAGGTTATGTGTGCCTAGTGGATGGGTTAAAGGGAAGAGTAGGTTGATGATGGTTTTTATGACCTATAGGTCATATTTATCATGTCATAATAGTGTTATTGTAGGTTTTAACATTGAGTGTGAGTGAAGGTGAAGAGTGGTAATCAGAGATCCATCATCAGGCGTTGAAGACATTAGTTCAAAGGTGGAGATATTCAAAGGTGTTGTTATGGTAGCTCAACATCTAGGAGGTTGTATCCTCCTTGAAAGGTGAAACTATTGGTGTATGCCTTTTTCCTATGGGTTTTGGCTACACTATTACATGTTTATTGCTTAAGGGCTTTAGATTCATGTTGGTTACTTAGAAATGTTAATACCACATTCACTATAATGTATTGTAACTTTTCCTTGACAGCCTATAGATGTACCTATTCCATTTCATATTCTAATGTAATAGTATGTGGATTATTCCTAGCTTATCTCTCTCTGGTTCATTCTTATAGTTATGTGCTTATGTTTTCTCAATATTTTTTTGTACAATACATGTCTCACATAGCATATTAAATCGGTACATTCACTAAGATTAGTATTCTTGGATCTCATTTTGATATGGTATCAGAGCCTATCTAGATCTAAGGATTGTCATTTATTTTCTACAAGTTTTTTCATTATTTTGAGGTAGTGAAAGAGAAAGGCATTGGAATCATTTGGATCTTGTCCTTGGCACCATTCTCTAAGGTTTGGTATTATTTTATAATATGTGGTGTTATTTCTTATCTTATCTAAATTCATTGAATGGAAGAAGAATTGAGGAAGTAGAAACAAGGTGTTGAAGATGAGTTAGATTGGCGATTGCAAGGAGAAAAGAAAGAAAAAAAACTACCTTGGAATTATTTTTCTACAAATTTAATTTTAGCATCATATTTTTTCTAATACATTAAGATCCACATCAGATCTGGAGTTTTAAGCTTTGCATCCTTTACTTATCTCTCACAAATTAAGATTTGTAGCATGGAGTTAGAGGCTACATTATGTTTGTTTTCTATGTTAAAAAATAGAAATAGGCATCATTTTCTTATTCTTTCAGCATTAAAAATAAGATATAACACTATAATTGTAGCTTAGCATCAACCTATTTATCTTTCTTCTATCTATTAATCATTATTGGGCATTGTCTTATTCAGCCTTTTACATTGAAATACATTTTTCCATTTTCTAAGATCATATCTGAGTAAAAGGTAGGATAACAAGGAGGAGAGATTTGCATGCTTGGCATTTTTTTTAGAAGCCTAGCATCTTTTTCCTATAATTTCATCTTTATTCAACCTATGCAAATATAATTTTTACTACATTGGAAGGCTTGGGCAGGTCAAATCTATGTTGAAGGAGAAGAGAATCTTTTCTAGCCACTTTGGCATCCTCTCTTTGGCTAGAAAAGTGTGGTTTTTGAATTGTTTCACTAGAAATTGGAATTATTCCACATTGGTGTCACACATTTTGACACCTTCCCCCCTTTTTGAGCCCACATCTAGCCTCTTATTCAAGTTGGTGATTTCTTTTTATATGTTTTCTACTTTTAAATGACTTTATTAAAACTCTACATCATCATTTAGTGTGCTGAAAAATAAAGTCTTTTGAAAATATTTTTAAAAAAGAGTAATTTTTAAGTCTTTTAAAGTTTATATCTCCACTTGTCAAAGATAAAGTTGAGGTCCAGGTTGGTAGGAGGCTAATTTCCCCTCACAAACAAAACAATTGCATTATTTATTTAGTGTCAATTCCAATAGGTGGTTACACATCATAGTTAGTGTTTTAACCTCTTGAGCATTTAAACTTTAAGTGAAATTTAATTAAATAGGCCATTAATGACAAAAAATGTATTTTGCTATAACTTTTGACTGGTAACTCAAACTTGAGTGACACTTTTTCAAAAGTGCATATTTTTTTGTCCTCTTTCCATTGGTATATTTTGCTTTTTAAAATGCACTAAAGTTATAAAGTTCCATATTCTAGGGGGCTACCTGAATAGTTCACACTTTTACTTCTCCATGGATGCATTATTAGTAGAGTCTAACATCCTCCTACTTGGCCAATTTGCATTTCATGTGTACTAATTTGGTTATTTGTACTAATTGCTCATTCTTATGGATGTATTTTTAGCTTAGTCTAATGTCCATTTGTTGAGACGTGCATTGTCACTTGTGCATTATTTGTTTGTACCTGTCTAGACATATTGTTAGTTAAGTTTGATGTCCTCACATTGAGCATGATTTTAATTGTAAATAAGGGGGGGTTAATTAATGATTGTCTTAAGGAAGTTATTGTAGGCCCTGCATTCTTTCTTGCACACATTTAGTTTTTCATAACTATTACTTGTACCCATTTAGTGACTACTTGCATAGATTACTTATGTATTCCTATATGCATTGTCAGTAGAGCTTGACATCCATTTGAGTGTGCATTGTCACTTGTGCACATATTTCTCTTATTTTACTAGACTCATTTTTAATGAATTCCATATCCAGAGTGTGCACTATTACTCTAAATGAGGAGAGTTGTTTTATCTCTAGTGATCCTTCTTGGGAAGGATAATTATGCTTCATGAAATATTAATATGGAACACTTGCTCACATGCAAGAATCATATTCAATTTCTATATGGATAGATTCTTGCACCCATTAATCTTATTTAGTTTAATAAGTGGGCTAATACGTGTGACAAGGTTTTTGACACTCTATTATTAGATGTTTTCATGGATCTTCATTTCCACGTGGAACATA
>JARHVA010000496.1:1855000-1937500 GCA_037957365.1 Torreya grandis
ATTCAATAATATATTGAGGGTTATTTGGATCAAAAATAGTTAACAAATCATCCTTCATTGTAACATCATTATGTTTTACAAATGAATGGATTGTATAATTCAACCCTCTTTCATTCAGATTTATTATTTTGATATTAGCATCCTCCAATTCATAGATCTCTACATAAATGTTCAAGGCATAATTTCTAGAGGAAATATACCATGTAGAGAATTCACTATGTGTTTGATCAGAATTTTGCTCCAATAAAAGTGTATCAACCTTTTGTTTGATCTTATATTTCTCAAATGGTGTGATTAATTATATATCCTTTTTAAAATTTGAATAAAAATATGTCACTTTTGCTTCTTCTTTTTTCTCAATGTTTTTTTATATCATGATTATAGGTTATTTTAAATATATATTTACTTGGTGGCAAGTAGAAGACATTATTTCTCCTTTTACATGTTTTTATTTCAACATATTTTGTATTCTAAGGACCAAATTATCTCTATCTATAAACCCAAACATTTCAAGGTTATCATAGCTATTTAAATAAAATCCAAATGTTTTACAAGAAAGAAATATTCATTTTTTTCAATTCTATTTTACTGGGTGTAAATGTATTGAAATTAGTCGTAACATGATGGAGAATTAACTCTTATCCATTATATACATTTAGTTGAAAGTTAATGGCATATTAAATTCCATCCTTATCATAGTCAAGGATTATTCCAATCTAAGAAGAATCTTTTCCAGATATAGTTATAAACAAATAAATATTTACATGCATATTTATTAGAATAAACAACTCAAAATTCCAATCAACAAGAGGAATTTTGTTTCCACCATAAAATGGAATATGATGATGTGGATTTAATTTTAGTTTTGGTAGTTTAAACATTACTATATTCAATTTATTTTATTTTTGAGGCCTTCTTCTGCCTTTTAAGTGTGGTAATTTTTTTCTCACCTGAAGACATTCTATAAAGCAATTGAAATGACTTTAATATTGATATTTTCTAAAATCTAAGTTATATATTGTATCACTGACAAAATTATTTATGATTAAATAGTGATTAAAAAATGTGAATTCTAAACTACAAAATAAAATACATATTAAATCTTCATAATATATACACTAACTTAGATATTAACTAAAATGTATGACCAAACTAAAAATATTTTATATAGAGAGAGATGTAAAAATAATTCAAAGGGGTTTGACTAAAAGTTGACTATTCATTTCTAACATATTATGCACTTACTAATCATATCATAAAAGCATAACACCATACTTAGGGATCTAACTTAGTGAGTTGGATGTAAAAAAAAAAATGTTCACTACTGAGCTATACTTTTCACTGATAAGCAAGTTTCAGGTATCTCCTAAGATATGCCTTCAATGTCCTATTTAAATTATGATAAAACCTATGAAGGCATATCCTAGTCAGGGTAGGAATAACCAGAGGAAATTGGATGAAATTTTAAATACATGTATAAAATTTGGTAAGGATTATAAGTAAATAAAAACATCAGCCAATATAAATTGATAGGAAAACAAATCTACAAACATTTATTTCCAAGGAGAAAGAAGAGGGGGAAGTATGTTTCAAATATTTAGCTCAAAAAATTGTTGTGGATTTTTATTTGGGAAGTATGTGTAATATTTTTCTATCATTTTATCTTGATTGCATGCTCTCCCTTTTTGTCATTATCACTAAAGCATTGTTGAAACAATGAAAAATGACAAGCCATGATCAACTATGAGTTCATTGACTAATTTGAGTGAGTTGATCAGATTAGGTGAATAAGTTAAAGTGTTTCAAAAACTTAGAAAAACTATAGAAGTAAATTCAATTCAAACCAATAATGACCCTTTGTATTAAATGGTCATAATGAGACCCTAAGTGAGGTTAATTGTACCTAGACCAAGTGAAATAAGCCTTGGAGAAGTGCCCTCACCCATTATTTGTAAGAGTGGGTGGGAAATCTTCCCTTCATGATAGGTTTTCAATGGACTAAAACTTTTAATTTCATTTTCATACATTTAAAGGGATGTTGAATGTATCTCCCAATGGATACCTTCAACATGCACACAAGTGAAATTCTCCTTCACCTTGAAGCCACTACTGTCTGATACCTTCAAGTTACCCATGAAGGTATTATAAGGCCATTGAAGGCATCTCCTAAGAAATAACTCAAATGGAATTGTCATACATTCAAGGGGACATTAAAGGTATCTCTTAGGAGGTACCTTCAATATGCACAAGAGTGGAATTTTCCTTCACCTTAAAGGCACTAATGGTTTATACCTTTATGGGCCTTGTAATACCTTCAAGGTATCTCCTAGTAAATAACTTTAAAACATGCACAATATTGGATTTTTCCTTCAAGGTATCTCCTAGGAGATACATTTAAATTACCCATGAAGGTATTATAAGGCCCTTGAAGGCATCTCCTAGGAAATAATTTGAATGGAGTTGTCATACATTCAAGGGGAAGTTGAAGGTATCTCCAAGAGATGCCTTCAATATGCACATAAGTGGAATTTTATTTCACCTTGAATGAATTAATTGGTGATAACTTAAAGGGCCTTATAATATCTTCAAGGTATCTCCTAGGAGATACCTTTCAAACATTCACAAGATTTAATTTTTTCTTCAAGGTATGTATTGACCATTTTTATCAGCATTGTCCCTTGGACATCATATACAAGGATAAACTTATTTATGCCTTGTTTGAGTCACTAAACATGATCATGTTGTGATATTATGTCAAAGATTTGTCCATAATTTTGGTGTCTTGATTTAGTTATCTATGCCTACAAGACTATTAATCACTAAAAGCCTTACACATTGTTAAAGAGTTGAGATTGACCTAGTATTTCCTATCATTCATTCTCTCATTGGCCAACCTAATCCCTCCATGTGAAAAAAATATCATTATTAAAACCTAAAGGCACCCCTATCATGCTCACAAGTAAATTACTCACCCTAATGCTCATATATGCTATGTGAAAAAAAGTGTTATAGGTCATCAACATGGAGGAATGTTTAAACTAAACATCATAGCATGATAATGATTGTCTTTAGCACAGAGAAATATATTATACACTTCTTCATCACTTCCACACAAGCCACTCAGTCTCCCAAGTCTACAGTAGGGTCATCATGTTACTTATGAATAAATCTCTTTCATGTTTATCTAAGTGTGTAATCCATCATAATGCTTGAAGAGGATATTGAAGAGTAGATGAAAATTGATGACATGAGGTTGCTTAGTCTAAGTTGGGATGTGAGAGACCTAAGTTGGTTATGCAAATAAGGCACCATAAAGGCATACAAATGATATAAGGTGGTGAATAGATTAGGGCTCGCATTCAAACATAGTGTTGATTCACAAAAAAGAGTGAGGATTGGTTTATATTTGCAATGGATGAATTCACATGTATAAAGTCTCAAGCTAATTGATCATGTCATAGATCTTTAAATCTTCATGATCACCTTACCATCCCATAAAACCTATATAGATTCAAAATGAAAGGAATGAAGGTGGGATGGTGAGTAGAAATTATACTCTACCTTTTTATAGTTGTGTCCTCAAATTTTTTTCTTTGGCATTTGGGTCCTTTAACTTTACACTTAGAATTCTCTATTTTATGAAAAGGGTCTTCAACATTTGATGATATTCATGGAAGATTTAATAGGACTTAATAAGTAGACTAACATTATGTTGTGGACAAATTTTTTTATTTTGGCCATCTACCTCACAAATTGTATAACACAAACTATTACAAGTTTCATTCTCACCATTAGAAATCAACTTGTCTAGTTGGGAGGCCAATGAGGCAATTTTAGCATACATGGATGGATTAATCACTATATCCACATTACCAACTGTCTCAACCCTTAATGTCACTTGTTGAGCCTTTTATGGCTTTGTGAAAGCTTTCATAGATAAAACATGTTTGAAAAGTAAAATCAACCCTCTGACAAACATTACATGTGCTAAATAGGGTGTATCTCATACAAGGGCTTATATTTCAAGGTATTAAACCTTGCATCATAAGTGTGGATGCTCTTAGTATGCTCTTTCTTAATTTACTTCAACACAAAGTTACTCTACTACTCAAACTCAAGGATATTAAATTCCTTTGAAAACACTTCCTTAAGTTGATCATTGTCTATAGTAGCTTTTTTTGGGTTGAATTTTTGATACTATGTCTATAGGTGATCTAGTAATGGAATCCCAAATTAGCTTGCATTCTATTCTAACATAGTAACACCCTTGGAAAGCCATATGATTTTGCATTTGTGGACATTTTCTACATCATTATCCACTTTTATTTATTATGTAAAACAAAAATACATCTCATAAATAAAATATTGAAGGATTCACATTTGCATGATTAGAACACTAGTTGTTTCCTACATGATTGAATTATGGTTGCCTCCAAGGTTACCTCCACCCATGCCATCCATATTTCCTCCCCATAGGGACATTGGTGTAGTAACACCTAAACTAGGTTATGTCATGGCCATATTAGTTCTTGGTTTAGCTAATATTATACCTCTAGCTAATGTTCTTCCCAAGTGTTATATCATGCCCAACATGATTGGGATCTTAGACTACATTGTTGGTATTACTAATGATTTTAAAGGTTTGTATGATACTTTTTTTTCAAAATGGTCTTTGTTGTCTCTTATCTCTTAAATTTTGCTATTCGAGTCAAATCCATTCAATTTTCATTGCTTCCTTCCATATTTTAATGAATTGCATGAGCTAAAATTTTGAGTACATCATGGGTGGGTGCCTCCTTAATTATTATTTAGTTTTGCATACTCTTAATATTCCAAGTGACTTTACCCATCTCTTTTAGAATGTCATATTTTTCATCAATGTATGCATCTTCCTCATAAGAGTGCATTTCCTTAGTGTGAGAATCATCCTCATTCCCTTCATTTTCTACACAAGTCCTCATAACATCTCCCTGACTCAACTTACCCCTCTTCTTAAGGTCCATGGTGAAAATTACTCTTGCCATTTTTCATCATGTTTGTGCCCCCTAATTTCACAAGAATATAGGTTATCCATGATCAAAGTCTCTAGTTTTCCACCCTTCACAAACTTGTCACATAATCCATACCCCTCCTACCATATTCTCATCTCAAGTGTAAGGGAGTTTTGACTTCCATTGATATATTTTTAATATTACAATATATCACTAGTGTTTAAGTTTCTAAAGGTGATTATGATATAAATAATCCTCTATTCCTATTTTAAAAACTAGTGTTCCACTTCCTCTAACTAAGATTATGTATAATATATGAGTTACACCACGTGTTTATTACTCTGGGCCAATTAGTATTGATGCACTATAGTTTCTCAATCAACGCTTTTGTCCAAAGATATTTTATATCATATTTATTACTTAGATCCATCACATTTATGGCTAGCCATGTATGTAAATGTATAAGTAACCTATACAAAAATAATTTATATAAGGGATCATAAAATTACTCTTCAACCCACTTCTTAGGCAATAGCTTCCCTAAGATTGGATGATTTCTTACAAAATTATAGTCTAATCCCTCTAACAATTTCTCAATATTCTCTAATGAAATATTCTAAAACATCTCCATGCATCATATTCTACAGATATTTCAAATCCATCTTGACAACATAAAAAAAATGTTGGGTAAATGTCTTATGTTCCAACTATTTAGTCTGTGCCACTCACGCTTAACCCTAACACTAATACTCATTAAACTTGCATATCATGTAAGTGAACTTTCACACTCACTTGAGGAATAAATAAATACCATTAGGTAAAAATTGGGTTAGTTTCATAGATGAAACAATATTACCTTCATTAAATTTTATAGCATAGATGCAATATGCCACTTGACTTCTTTCATCATATATTAGAGATTATTTAAAGACTTAGTAGTTAAACATTATCACAAGAATTATAACTTAGTAAAATAATAATAAGAAGACATTAACCATTTATTTAAGCTCATATCCTTTTCATTAATGTTCATATTTACATATACACTCTCAAATATTTTAAGTTTATAGTAGTAAAACAACTTGTTCTAATAGCATAATGATAATAACATCAACCACCTAATCTATGAAGCAAGATGGAATTTTTTAGGTTCAATCCAACACATTACAAATACATATAATAAAATTACACTACATAAATAATGAAATAGGTTTCTAAACATATCAAAATTTGATTATTTTACATTAAATTTCTTTAATTAACAAATTTCCTAGATTTGTGCCATTTCTTACTAGATTTGCTCAAGACTAGTTAAGGTAACAAATCATCTTAAAGATGATGTGAATGAATAATTAATCTACTAGATTTGTGAGATGATGCTCCTTTTTCACTCCATGGTTTTTATAACCTCAATTCTAATCATAGGGATCCATGTTCTACACTAACTAGACCATTGTTAGTGGCGCATTCCATTGGTAATCGTGATTGTTCTTTGGTCTCGACTCCATCAAAACTAGGGCCTTGCCTGATCTTCTTATTCCATGCACCCCTTTAATTTTTTCTCAATACCTTTAAGGGTACCTTAAAGGTATCTCCTAGGAGATAACTTCAAGTTTCCCATGAAGATAGTATAAGTCCTTTGAATCCATCTCCTATGAGATACCTCAAAGGGCATTATCATACATTCAAGGGGACGTTGAAGGTATCTCTTAGGAGATACCTTCAACATTCATAGGAGTGTAATTTTCCTTAACCTTGAAGTAACTACTAGTTGATACCTTAGAGGGCCTTGTAATAAATTCAAAGGTACTTTCAAGGTATCTCGTAAGAGATACGTTTCAAACATACACAATAGTATATTTTTCCTTCAAGGTATCTCCTAGGAGATACATTAAAGTTACCCATGAAGGTATTATAAGGCACTTAAATTCATCTCCTAAGAGATACCTCAAATGGCATAGTCTTAAATTCAAGGGAACATTAAAGGTATTTCATAGGAGATACCTTAAACATGCACATGAGTGTAATTATACTTTACCTTGGAGGCACTACTAGGTGATACCTTGAAGGGCCTTTTAATACCTTCAAGGTATCTCCTAGGAGATACCTTTCAAACATACAAAATATTTGATTTTTCCTTCAAGCTATCTGTTTACCATTTTGGTCACCATTGGCCTTTGACCATGATATGCAATGATCAATTTATGTATTCCCTATTTGAGTCACTAAACATGATCATCTTGTGCTTTTCTATTAAAGATTCATCTACAGTCTTATTGTCTTGAGTCAATTTTTCATGCCTATAATACTATTAATACCTAAAATCCTTGCACATTATTTCAGAGATGAGATTGACCTAGTACTTCATATCATTCATTCTCTTATGGGCCAACATAAACCCTCTATGTAAATAAAAACTTATTATTAAATCTTGAAGACACCCCTATTATGCTCATAAGTAAATGACTCACCCTAATGCTCATATATGTTATGTGAATAAGTGTGTTGTAGGTCATCAACATGGAGGAGTATTTAAACTAAATATTAGAGTATTAAAATGAATGTGAAATAGATAAATATAATACACAATCTTTTCATCACTTCCACACAACCCACTCAGTATCTCAAGTATACACTAGGGTCATCATGTTGCTTATGAATAGAGTCATTTCATGCTTATATAATGTTATAATTCATCTTAGTGCTTGAGGATGCTATTGGAGATTAGTTTCACTATCTCAAAGCCTTGAAGATTAATAAATATCTAAGAGTGCCTTCTTCTTATTTACTTTTGTGTCTTGTGTGAATTTATAGTATTATTGATGGATTTTTTTTATGAACTACATCATTCCTATAACTTTATATCTAATTCATCTCACCTATATACAAAACTTCACTCCTTATAGGTCATGCCCTATGTTAAGTCCACTCTAAGCTAGTTCTATTTGTGGAAACTCTATTCCCTCTTAAGACAGTGTCAAATGGATCACCTATACATGAAACACTAATGTAAGGGGATTTATTCATAAAATTTTACATAAAAATCCATCTTTATAACCTTTAATGTGTTGTTTAAGAGTAGGCAAGGGTGATCTATGAACTTTTGGTGCATCACCTCCTTTTTTTAGTTTATTTTCTTAGATGAAGAGCAGAGTTTAGTTTTAGGTAGCTTCATTCCTTTAAATTTAGGTCTATAAAAGGTCTTAAACTTCATGCACTAATTTTGTAAGGGAAGTGATTCCATCTCCATAGTTTGATCTCAAATAACCATAGGTCCCACACTTTAGAGTTAATCCCATTGTGTCTATAAATCAACTTTGTTATTGTGGGTGCATGATTTGAGAGACAACAATATCTCCTAGGAGATAACTCAAAGATAATTATCATACATTCAAGTGTATTTCCTATGATATACCTTTAATTTACCCATTAATGTATGACAAGGCCCTTGAAGGAATATCTTAGTGGATACCTTGAAGAGAGTTTTCATACATTCAAGGGTACGTCTAAGGTATGTCCTAAGAGATACCTTCAACATGCACATGAGTGTAATTTTCCTTCACCTTAAATTCACTAGTAGGTGATAAATTTATGGGACTTTTAATACCTTCAAGGTATCTCCTAGGATATACCTTTCAAACATGCACAATAGTGGATTTATCCTTCAGGGTATATCCTATGAGATACCTTCAAGTTACCCATGAAGGTATTACAAGGCCCTTGAAGGAATATCCTAGTATATACATCAAATGGAATTTTCATACATTAAAAGGGATGTTGAAGGTATCCCCTAAGAGAGACTTTAAACAGGCACACAATTGTAATTTTCCTTCACCTTAAAGGCACTACTGGGTGATAACTTGACGGGCCTTGTAATACCTTCAAGGTATCTCTTAGGAGATACATTTAAAACATTTACAAGAGTAGATTTATCATTTAAAGTATATCTTAAGAGATACATTCAAGTTACCCACAAATGTATTACAAGGGCCTTGAAGGTATCTCTTAGAAGATACCTCAAATTTCATTATCATATAGTCATGGGGACATTAAAGGTATCTCCTAAGAGATAACTTTAACATTCACACGAGTGGCATTTTAACTCACCTTGAAGGCACTATTGGATGAGACCTTAAAATTCATTGTAATATATTCAAGATTAATTTCAAGGTATCTCTTAGGAAATACCTTGAGTTGCCTTGTACATTTGGACTTTGTGATTCATTGATTGGACTATCTATATCGATGTTGAATTTGAGTGTTTGTGACTTGAGTGTGTAGTTGAATGGTATAACTAATTTTTATTAGAAAATTGAGCAAGATCAAGGGAGAAAACTTACATAGAATCCTTGGTATTATGGTTATGATAATTCTTAAACCTTTCATTTCCACCTTATTACTGCATTGATATAAATTAGGTAGGATTTCATTCTTTCTTATAAATTGATGATCAACCCTGAGATGTTTATAAAGTTAGCATCAACAATATTATACTATCTGAAATTTAGAGAGTGTTAGATCTTGATATTATGATTTTTATACAAGTATGTTTCACAATCTCACCCTATTTATTTATTTATTTAGAGTATCACCATCCTCAAAAAAATTCACAAGACTTTACTTTCATTTTATTTAAAGTTGAAACTAAGTTATTGATCACAAGGAATGATAATGAGATAGATCTGAAATCAAAGGAGAAATGGATATTTTTATAATCTAAATATATTCATATATTATACTTTGATAAAATTGGGAATTTTATCAATAAGATGTAAGGTCTAGCATCAAAATGCATTTCCTATTTGAATTGGATGAATGGGACTAGTTGAATCATATTAACTGATATTATTACTATTTAAATTAATAGGAATGATAAATTGAATTTATATGATATACCTCATTAATATATTAAGATAAATGTTGATTCATTTAACACAATATGATGATCAATTTATACAATTGGTAAACATAGTGAGCATGCCTTTAAATCGGCTAGTTAGTTGGATTATGGAAATGCCAAAAAATAAAAATAAAACTTTAGACAAATTTGACCTAAAAAGCATTATATATGAAAACATTATGGATCTAGTTTACTATATACTACTTTATCAGCCTACACCATCTATTTATAAACAAATCATTTCATCGAAATCATAGATCAAATGGATACATTAATTCCCAAATTATATTTATTAAAGTAAGACTTCACTCACATGAATTGGTTAGTGTGGGGGATTGATTCAAAGGTATAATTTAGGTATGGTGAACACCTTATTATAAATTTACTATTATTAAATAATGATCAATTAACAAATATGCTTCAAGGATCCAAGACTTTGATCAACATCAAGACATTGTTAAACTTCCCTCTTTATCAAAATTCTCAGATAAATATTTCTTAGGGCCAATTTAATGATCTCTAAGAGATTAAAATTCTCAAATAGTTTAATTATATTACTATATTAGTCTTAATTAGACCTAATATGGAGCCCATGTGTACATAGTCAACTATAAAAGGGTAACTTAAATGCTTCAATTTTAACTTATCTACAGAAAACCATAATAACTTAGCTATGGTTTTGTGGTAATTTGAGTTCTTGTGAGGTTTCCAATTGGTATTTTTGGTTGGCTTGGGTTATTACCTATAATTATTCAGATTTTAAACTACTAAAATAACCTCATTACATAAAAAATAATGCAATGAGATCTATCTTATTCAACTCTCTCTTGATGATCCTATGAGGGCTATAATTTTGATGGGTTTGACATTGAATCTTGGAATTAAGACATCTTGACACCTTGATAATGTTTATAGGATACCTTATATAACACATTAAATGTATTAATAACTATCTTATTTGATTTAAATGCCTATTTACTCATTGAATCTCTTATAAACCTCGCATAGCCTTGTTATTTATCATAAAACTGCATATAGGTCTATTAGTCTTGAGAGAGGTTGTTACATATAAACTTCACATAAGGACTCAAACACTCTACCTTACCAATGTTTTATTATATAATAAATAGACACCAATTTATTTTATTGGTTTCTAAGAAAACTAGGTTTAATGTCTTTTAAACTATTCTAGGTCTGCTTATGCCTAGTTATACCCTCATAATGACAAAAATTTGATTTTGAGCTCCTAAAAGACTTTTGACTACTCCTAAAATATGGATAAAAGGTGAAAAGTGTGTTTCATTACTTATACAAGTTTTAAGATCAAAAAAATAAGTAAATACAGTTAATTCTCTTCTTTTTAACCCTCTTTGTTAAAACCTATAGGCTGGTTTGTACATAGTCATCAATATCTACTCTACACTAACTAACTATCCTATACACTGATATCTAAATCCTAAAATAAATTATTTATTATTATAAATAACTTATAATACTATAATAATATTTAAACAACCAAATTAACATATTTATAGTGATGTTCCTCATCACAAAATTAGTAAAATAACCTCATTTTAATCTTTTTCCATACAACAAACCTTACAAAAGAACCATGTCATGTGATTGTTATATAACTTGTACTGAAGGGTATGGTTATTATTGTATCAAATGGATTTATTGGTTGATTATAAAATTTTGACCCATATGATAAAAAATGATTTGATGGTGTGTCACAACAAGGTATGGTCTAGTCAACAGGGTACCATTAAAACCTCCTTACATCACAACACTAGACCATTAAAATGGTCATGCCAAGATAAAAAAATCATAAATTTTAGATACAATAAAAAATAAATTAAATATATAAAATCCTAAAAAGAAGGATCTGCATAAATGATAGTAAAAAATGGGGTCAACACTTCCACCACTAATGCCATAGTAAAACTGATAGTCCATAAAATAATATTTTTATCCTTTTAATGGGTGAGAAAATAACTATAAGATAAAATATAAGTAAGAGAAAAAAGATAAAATTAACCCTAATTTTGAAGTCTATTGGAATTTTAATTATATAATAATTTAAAATTTTATATAAAGTTACATATAAAATTATTTTTAAAAAATATTTATTTATTTAAACACAAACATTTAAACATAAGTTATTATATAAAAATATTTAAATATTCAAACATAAATAAAAATAAATAATAAATAATAAACATAGTTTTTAAATATAAAAATAATTACAAATTTTTATCATTTATTATAATTATTTTTATTTAAAAATTTTATTTATATTTGTTAATTTACATGATTAAAATATCTAATAGGGGTTTGACTCCTTAATTTTTAACCCTCCTGGAATACCTTTGAGATAAAATTCACCAATTCAAATACCTATTAAAATAAAATAAATAATTAAAATAAGTGAATTTGACCCCAAAATGGTAATTAAAATAAGTGACACAAAATCATACCTAGTAACTCAAAGGCCTCTTAGGAAGGTATTTTGTGTGCTTATTTAATGGTTATGTGAGGGCATAAGAAGACTACACCATACCAATCTATAAACACATAATTTTCATTCATGATAATAAGGTGTGATATCTCAATTCAAAGTTAGGGTTAAACATTTTTGCCAATAGAGAAGTACATCAAATTCAAAGCCTAATAATGGGCTCAAAAATATGTGGCCAAATCACATCCATGTAAAATCAATTAAAATAGGAAAATAAGCCAAACAACTTTACTTCTCTTAATTAAATATTTTAATACAAGAATCACTAAAACTTAATTCATCAAGATTATATAATACATGAAACACAAGAAATTATATCTCTTGGGAAGATTTTCAAGGGAATAATGCTGATTACCTGGTACATCCTAGGGTGATCAATATCATTTTAAGCTACCTTAAAACACTTATTATTTATAGTATTTCTATAAATAGATTTTTATATATAGTTTCTATTTATAGATTGTGTCTAAATGTAGATTTATATAATTTGGATAATTTCATTCTAATAAAATAGATCTCTCCATATTTTGTGGAGATTGAGATAGGCTAGAATACTCAGGTTATTATTGTTGAATAGGGCATTAGTTGGAATCATGAGATTATAAATATGACTCATTATAACCATATATTATCTCTTTCCTATTTTCTAATATACCTTTTGGATTGATCATTTCATGCATATTTAGGACTTATAATTATTCTAAGGTAGAAGATAGGTAATTTTATCTCACTTAATTTATGTGAATCTAAGTCAATATTCTTGACATTCTATTCTAACCATTTATATGTTTTAGTCCCCTATTTATGTATATGTAAGTATTACAATAAGATAAAATAATGATAGTAAAATATTTACATGATTCCATGATATTATAGGAAGATTATAGTCAATGATATATCATTTTGGCCAAGATACAAACTTCCATAGGCAAGCTACAAACTTCATCAAGATTGTTATGGACTTCGATAGAATTGCTACAAACTCATTTGGAAAGCATTTATAAGGAAATTTAATTATTGTTTGGTTTATTCTATGATGACCAAGATAATTTGTAGTTATCACAAGAACACTTTTTGTTTATATTGTGTTTATAAATAAATTTCCATATATGTGTAGACTTTCTTTTTATAGATGTCTTTAGATATAGATTTTTATTTAAGACAAAATCTTGTAAATAAAGGTAAAGGAAGATTTGGTAATAGAATTGGTTTAGATATGCAATTAAAAATCCCATATTTTTTCCTCAAAGCATGTGGATATTTTTTGTAACACATATCTCCAATTTTTATAATCAAAACCAATATCAACATACACGATATTATTAGAATAAGTTAGTAGTTACTAAGTATCTAGGAAGTTGCTAGTTTAAAAATTGAATAAAAGACATATTCATGTCTGATGGTGTGTTTAATTTGAATCAAGAGTGTTTTTTTATAGTCAATTAGATTATACTTTATAGTAAAGGATCTAGAATAAACCAATTCACCAAAAAATTCCCAAAACACCTTATTGAAAATAGGTATGGAAAATGGTGTTGGTAAGATAAAGACATCAACATAGCCTAATTAAATGAAGGGGTAACAACAACACCCATCAATTTTATATCATTATGTACATTACAAAGGATGGTATTATGTTCTTGCATATCAATATGATGTATTATGTCATGTACTTATGACTCTATCAATTAATTTAAACACTTATAACACAATTGACATCATGGTAAAATATCAAATATGATAGAGACCAATACAAAGGATGTTATTCTTTCAGTTCCATTAATCACATCAAACATTACTCAATCAAGTGGGAATACATATTCATCCCCCTTGATGTAAAATTAATTGAATACTTTGAACTAAGGTGGGGATTTTTCACAATCCTTATTGCAAATGCTTAAAGTATTGGAGGAAAAAAATTAATTCATTGATAATAAAACCTAAAAGACATCCAATATTCTTGATTCACAATATGTCTTACATAACCCTCTTGCATTAGAGGTATCATTTCAACTATTTCCACCACACTTTTTAGCATTGGAATTTCATACTTATTAGAAACAAGGGTGAACCTCAGCATGACCTGTTGGAAATATTATCATTGATGTCAAAGGTCTAGCATTATTGGTGATAAAGGCCCCATTGCATTTAATGTTGTTTGTAATAGATATATCTTGGCTAATGTGAGTTAATATTTATTTAATATTAAAAAATATATTTTTGGTTGCATATGAGATAAAAGAAGGGCCCATGGAGAAGTCAAAGAGCCATGGGGTAAAGACAAAAGAAGGATGGGATGCATTTTCCCATGAAGAGTCATCTTGGGGAATTCCAAGAGTCACCAAGTGAAGACAAAAGAGGAAGGGTGCAATTTCTTATGAAGGGACACTTTGAGAAATATGAAAAGTCATCAAGATAAGGATAAAAGAGGGAAGGAAGTTTTTGCTCATGAAGGGTCACCACATGACTTTTCAAAGGCAAGGATATGAAGGGTCATACAAGTTTGGCACCATTTTCCATGAGGATTGAAGGGTCACAAAGGGGGAAGTCCAAAGGTCATTTGGAAAGCTATAAATAAAGGCTTGAGAAGCCATTTGTAATATGAGTGAAAGAGGTTGATTTGATATTGTAATATCTAGCTTAGAAGAGAAATTGTGAGAGATGAACATGATTTGTATTTGTTATATCTAGCTTAAAAGAGAAAAGATGAGAGAGAGGAAAGAGATGTTATAATGAACTATCATTTGTTGAGATAGCAACATTGAGAGATAGTTGTGTGGTATACACAAAGGGGTTGGTGCTCTTGTGGGTTAGTTCTCACAAATTTTTATTGGGTTGGTGCTTGAAAAAGGGGTTAGTGCTCTTGTGGGTTGGTGCTCATGAATTTTTGTTGGGTTGATGCTCAACAAAGGGGTTAGTTCTCTTGTGGGTTGGTGCTCATAAATTGTTGTTGGGTTGGTGCTCGTTAAAGGGGTTGGTGCTCGTATGGGTTGGTGCTCTTATGGGTTAGTGCTCATGAATTTTTGTTGGGTTGGTGCTTAGTAAAGGGGTTGGTGCTCCTATGGGTTGGTTCTCATGAATAGTTGTTGGGTTGGTGCTCAACAAAGGGGTTGGTGCTCCTGCAAGTTGGTGCTTGCAAATATTGTTTGGTTGGTGCTCATTCATATACTTGATATTATTCTCCATGGTTTTTCCCACATTAGGTTTTCATGTTATATCTAGTGTCTCTCTCTATCTTGTGTGGTTTTTATTGTTTGAGTTTTATTGCATATCTTGAATGTTTGATTAAGTGGAATTTGATTAAGGGAAAGTTTTATAAGATATATGATATACTAATTCACCCCCCCACCTCTCAGTATATCCCATGCTTAACATGACCATGAAATGAAACTACCTACATTAAACAAGATAAAGTATGGGGCCACTACATTAGCCTCATCCAATATAAAATTTAATAAAATCCATCTTACAAAGTCAATCCAAATGAACCAAAATGTGATACCAATCAAACATTGAACATGGCAACATCATAATGAGATATATTATAGAATACACCACAAAAAATTTACTAGATTCATAAAGCCTTTGGTGATTTTTATTAATAATTTGGGTGAGTGTCAACTCATATCTCTCCCTAATCATTTATAGGTTGATATGAGTATGTCCATGTTAAGGAGTGAAGGACTATGCACCCTTTTACCTACTATAGGAGATTTTCATGTTCAACATTTATAGTCTTGAAGTTAGTTCTAAAAATATAAACTTTAGTGACCTTTTTCCTATAAAAATTGAGGTTAGCTTCTATTTTCTCTAATTTATTCCCTTGTATATTATGTTTGAATTTTTTTGAAGATTGTTGTAAGATCTGGTCAAAATTGGCCTTGTTGATAAGCCTCCCTATGGAATCCATAGCCTATGAAATCTTAAATTCATCCAAAATATACCATATGAGAGTTTTATTCTGAGTGACATCAATTCACACCTTGGTCTCCTATTTCCTAATGACTACCAAGTTGAGGACATTGGTATCCTCTAATGGGGACATTAGGTTTAAGTGTGTATAAGCTTTGCTAGATATAAAAATAATAAGAAATTTAAGTTGATTCTCATCTATTTTCAAAAAATTAAATAATTTAATGGTTTATACTATATGGGGTACCAATTCTATGCTCATTACAGTAATATCCTCAAGATTATTATATAACTTGGATACACCACTCTATACATCCATCTCTATTTAGACTAAAACATGTATAGTTTGTTGTTGTTCTCTTATTTGTTCTAATTTTTTCTCTAGTTCTCTCCTCACCATTTTAGTTCCTTTGTGTATCTCTACTAGAGCATCCTTTTATGCTTCAAAATAGGATTTAAAATCCTATGTATATAAGTATCTACCCAATGTTATCTTCTTCATCTTAGATAATTTAAATATTTATTGCCTCTCCTCCACTATGACTTCTCTTCCAATCTCATCTTTCATCTTCCTCTTTATGACCCTCTATACACTCTTGGTAGATTTTTCAAATATTAAACTTATAGTGTGAAATTCTATAATACCACATTAGGCCTATTAGAAGCCTTCAACTGCATGTTTATTTCCCATTATGGGAGGACTAACTAGGATGGATCAGTGGATTGAGTGTCTAAAGCTATAGTCTCACCCAATATCTCTCTTAATGTATACCACAGAGTTTCCTCTATAAGGGTAATAGGGAGTGAAGGCTAGATGATTTTGGACCAGTCCACTCCACCATATTGTGGTAGTGGATGGACTCTATAACCTAGATTTTTTTTATTCTCAACCTTCTTGGTGGTTATCATATTTGTATCTTGAAAGGGACTAGGAGGGGAAACTAGTAGACTTAATTGTGTAGATGACACATGTAAATTAGGACTTTCTACTATTCCCCTTGCCTTCTTTGTGGCCTTTTTCTTAGTTATTATGAGGGGAAATAGTAGTGAAATGAACAATAATAGGAATAGTAGGAATGTATGTAGAATAAGAAATTAGAGGACGACCAAATGGGGAAATAGGAACTACAAGGGTAGAGGAGAAATCCTCTACCTTTAGAACTAGCAAGGTTGGTTGAAAAAGGGTTGGATAAAAGAAACCTCCACATTATAGACCAAGAGAGGAGGAGGGATGGGAGGATTAAATGGAACAAAATAAAATGAAATAATAGTAGAAATAAAAATATTATAAATAGCAAGTTTAATGAAAATTAGAGGGGGTGTTGTCTCACCTAATGGTTGCTTATGCAATGGTGCCTTGACCTTTGTGTCTTGGAGGCTCAATATTTTTGTTCTCTACAATTTGCCTCCTCATCAATGGAATCCCATCCAATTGCCTCTTATGTAGATAGATCCAGTGATGGTGTTTCCTTGGCTAGGTACCATGGAGGGGGCTGAGTCATTGGATTCTTTGCATTAAAATGGTCATCTCAGTAGTTATGGAAAGAGTCTCTTGTGTGGTTGATGTAACCATAACAACAACCTATGAAACTGATATAATATCATCTAGTTCCTTATTCACTATCTTGAGTAACATAGGGAGTGTCTAGGAGGGTTTTCTTTGATCCCTTGCTAGATGAGAAGGTTTGTTAGTCCAAAAGTATGATGAATCCCATCCTTTGGTCGATGGGAGTCTGGTATGTGCCTCTTTTATAGAAAGGTAAGGTTCCAATTAAATAAGTTTTAGAAGCTCTTATTTCAAGTGAATTGATTTTACCTTCTCCATGACTTGGTCATTATTTTGAGCATTGATGAACATGAAATCATGATCATAGGGCTGATGTTGATATTCAATACCAAGTCCCTTGATACATTTTTGTACCTAGCCATGGGGGTCCTAGTCCTTATGTAGAAATGTAGCCAAGTAATAGTATTCTATAAAATTCCCTATCTTATTTAATTTATTTAAATTAGTGTATCAAATCCTTCCAATCATCAAGTGAGAGCCATGAAAGTAAGCTATCTTTCTCTTGTGCATATCTTTATTAATATCCCACCATAGCTACTAGGCCATTTTTTACTCTACCAATTTGTTAGGAACATACATGGGGAGGCATATAAGTGCTAAGTTATGGCCTATAACCATTATTACCATGAAATCAAGGTATAGCTCGTAGTCTCCCCTAATCAATAATGTATCCACAATATTCTTTGATATCCTAAGTAGGGGGAACTCGTGCATAGCCATCCACACCTGGGGGTAGATGTCCTTGAAGATGCACATAATATTGTGAGTGTATGTATATATGTACATGGAGTAAGAACACACATAATATTATTTATATAGTTTTGAGGGGATCCAAAGTTAGCCATTGTGAATGCATATTATGCCAAAGATTGCATCAAGAAGGTAAGACATCATATAGAAATGACCTCTTGGATGCCTCTTATCTATGTGCAATATCTATTTTTTCAAGCTTGTTCTAATTACCTCACTCAGATAAAATGTTAACTCTGATGTCCTTAGAAAATCAAGTAATAAAACCCATTCTAGGGGGAAAAAATTGATGTTTGGGTAGCCAAATAACCTATTCAATAAGGTAATCCCAATTCAGTTTTCCATTCAAAATTTAGTCACTAGTGGGGAATGCTTGCCCTTAAAATTGAATGTATCTCTAGGGGGAAACCATCTACTAAGTGTTTTATCAATTTATTTTTATTTCTTACATGCTAATATTCTATGTAAATAATAAGTGGAATTTTCAACAAAAAGGGGGATGTATAATTGAAATGTGTCACCATAGATACATGCCATGACTATTTTGTACTCCACATGGTGTGAGAACGCTCCTTCAAATATCTTCCTGGTGAAGAATAAATCTCATAGGAGGTCGATACAAGGCATACATTTGGATTCACTACTATAAAATTTAAGCCTTAACTCTTGAGTGGGAGGATGTTTATGGCCAATTGGTGTTGATTCAAAGTCAAATTTTACTCATGCATATGTGCATTAACTTAGTGTATGACCTCCCACAGTGTGGAGTAATTGGTATAATATTTGTTGAATAATGTGGGTTTGAAAAATGTATTCATGTACTTAGTGTAATATTTGATGGAAAATATTTAAGGGGGAGAGTTCCTCATAATGATCTAGATGAGAATTCCATTGTTATTTAATTGAGTTGATATTAGTCTGATTTGTAATTCAATCACTCAACTCTCCTAAGTATGTTATTGAATTGTAAATATTGGTGGTTAGGGCTTGATTTCAAGGGAGTAATTGAGTTCACAATTAATCTTGAGATCAAATGGGAATTTTGTTGTTCAAGTTATTTTGATATATCATTGGCATACATTTCTAGTTTGTGTGCCATTAATGTCCAACATCTATAACTTTTATTTTTCATCAATCCAAACTTTTCCAGTTATTTTGGTAGGAATTCCACGTAGGTACTATTAATATTTAGTAGGAGTGACACATCATTTACCATTTCTAAGTGTCATTTCATCACTTCTTCAACTTTGGTTTATCAAGAAATGAGGCTTTCAATAATCAAAAGTCAAGGGTTAGGATATAAAAATGTTTTCTAGGTAGATGAGTATCCTGAACAAAGGTTTTAAACATTTGTGTTGAAGACCTAATTGAGTCAAAGGAATGCTCTAAATGATTTTTCCAAAAACCTTGATGTGAAGAGCTCTTCTATCAAACAAAATTCTTGAACATTGAAATATTTTAGAGGAATTTATTGAATGAAATCACCAAAAACTTTTAGTGAATACCCCTTTTGTGTTGAGTAATTTCACCAAAGGTTCTTTGCAAAAAAAATACTTCAAAGACTTAGATAAACCAAAATGTAAATGTTTATAAATAGGGTTCCCAAAGAATAGTGGTTAAAGAGTAGATGGCAAAGTGTTTTAATGCAAGGATAATAAAGATTCAAGGTCGCATACATTGAAATACTAAACAAATACTCAAAAAAAATCCTCCAAATAAAAACACCAAAGAGTGAATTCCTATGGGGTTATTTTAAAAATGTGAAACACTAAATACCTAAGGTATGTCAGAAGAGTTTGTCAAATGAAAGTTTGGAAGACCCTTTTGTGCTATGTTAGTTCCACTAACGATTTTCACCAAACAAAATGAGCCAAAGTTTGCATATAAATAACTTATAAAAATTATTAGTAGGTTAGTATAAAAAAACAAAAGATACACTCATATGTCTGATGAATAACAAGGTTAACACAATACATAAGGCCTTTCTTTTTAGAAGAATTTAAATATAGAGACATAGGCCAATTCTAAAAGATAGTGCATCCCTATTCTGATTAAATAAGAATGGGAGTATGTTAGGTATAATAAATCTAGGTGACTTAAATGAGAAATACTCCTAAGTATTTGAGAATTCATAACTTATATTTAACCACTCTTAGATCAAACATGGACCATTATACATAGAGTAATCAAATTAGATATATAAAATAAATTCCCATCAACCACATAAAGCATACATGCCTTTTCATTTACCCTAGATCTGTGTGTGAAGAAGTGATTTCCTTTTATGCATATTATGAGGAATCTAGTAGAGAAGTGGGACAATAGTAGGTTTCACTCTAGTTTTTGGAAAAAATGTCTAAAAATTTTGGGAAGCTTTGGCATTGCTCTGCTATCATAAAGGCATCCATAACCTCGACAAAGGTACCTTGGGTTCCTTCTCTTTCCTTCTATATTTTTTTCATGATGCATGGTGCATTGACCTTATTTAATCATTTTATTATATTTAATCACCTTTGTATCTTTACTTGTAGGCCTATTGGATCACTCTTTTGAGGATGCATTGATCCTTATGTTTTTTATATTTTATTTTCAAGAACATTGATGGGAGATGGAGAGAAGAAACCACAATGAGTTGGTATCTATGAAAGCATAATTTTATCAAACTATCCCTATCAGCTATACCCATATTAATGGTTATTTCCTCAAATAAATATTAATATCATAAGTATATTTACTCTAAGGAAAGTGAAAAAAACTTTCTAAAATTTATATTTAGTAATGAGAGAAACCTTTATATGTCTGGTTAAAGTATTTAGTGTTAGCATGTTCATGATCAATTTTCCTATGGCACACCTAAATTTTAAAAATATGAAATGTAGGGATGTAAAACCCTATAAATAAACAAAAATGGTCTAACTCTTATTGGCATGTTTTCCCACAAGTTAATCCTTTGGCTTATGAACATGTTAAATATAGTCTCAATAGGTTGGATACATGCCTTAATCATACTAGGGAAATTCAATCAGATGGTCATAGGATAAAGAGAAATGTTTAATATAGAAAGCAAGAAGTTAATCTATAAAATGAACTATTGAAAACTAAAAAATCTAACTTAGGAAGCAGGGAAACTATTCTATGAAATCCATATAATTTATTCTAATAAAATAATAAATATACCCTAATCTTTCTGTTACCATAAAAAAAATTATTCAGGGACACCTCCAAATGATTCAACCATGAAGTAATGCTTCAAAAATTGTCCATTGGCTATATATGTCATCTCATTGCCTTGGAGGTCCCTCAGATAGAAAGCATTGTTACCCAGGACATCTAAAATCTGATAAGGTCTAATCCATAATGGGGTAAACTAGTCTTTTTAACCTTTTTTCCATGGGCTTTATTCCATAGAAGCACTAGGTCAGATATTCTAAATGTTTTAAATTTTGACCTTTTTTCAAATCATATAAAAGCACTAGGTCAGATATTCCCAATAGGTCAGATACATGATTTAATCATACTAGGAAAAGTCAATAAAATTGTCATAGGACAAAGAGAAATTCTAATATAGAAAGAAAGAAGCTAATCTATAAAATGAACTATTGAAATTTGAGAAAGCTAACTTAAGAAGTAGGGAAACTATTTTATGAAAGCCATAAAACTTATTCTAATAAAATAATAAATATACCCTAATCTTTATCTTACCATCAATTTTTTTTATTCAAGGACACCTCCAAATGGTTCAACCATGAATTAATGCTTCAAAAAATGTCCATTGACTATATATGTCATCTCATTGCCTTGGAGATCCCTCAAATAGAAAGCATTGTTACCTAGGATATCTAAAATCTGATAAGGTCCAATCCACAATGAGGTAAACTTGTCATGTTATCCTTTTTCCATGGGACTTATTCCATAGAAGCACCAGGTCAAATATTTTAAATGTTTTAAATTTTGATATTTTATCAAACCATATTTTCACTATATCTTGATGTTTACTAAAATTTTATAAGGCCTTTATCCTTAAGTCTTCCATTTTTATTATTTCCACTAATTGGGACTCCACATTATCACTTGGTTCCATGTATTCCTTCATAAATTAATATGTTAAAAACTTAATCATGATTGGGAAAATATGTGATCTCCCATAGACCAGTAAGGCAACACTATGAGTGCCTACTTATATCTTATTTGATTAGTCTATAGTGCATACTTTAGTAGATTGTGTCAATCTCTAGATTTTTCTATTATAGATGTTTTATGGCATCAATCAAGTTATTATTTATTGATTTAACCAACCCATTTACTTTGGAATAATGGTTGGGTGATAACCTAATGGTGATTTTTTTGTCATGGTCCCATTTAGTAAATTTAACTAATTAGAATTTTAGACCATTTTCATAAACTAGAGAGATAAGATTACTAAATCTAGTTGTGATATTTTCTTCTATAAATATAATCACATCTTGTGTATTTGAATGATTTATATCTATAGATTTATTCCATCATGTGCAATAGTCTATAGTAGTGATTAAGAACTTATTGATAGCTTAATAATTTGTATTAATGACCCCAATGAAGTCCAAGCCCCATTGGGAAAATAGTCTTCCTATAATCACTTACGATAAAGGCATTACTAGGTGTACTTCTCTTTTTGCCAGGACTTGGCATTCATGCCATGTTCAAATGTGAACATGTGTATCCTTAAATACTATTGGCTAGTAATAACTGATTCTAATGATTTTATGGGTGATGGTGTTTCTAGAGGGATGACCACTACCTATCTTTTAGTGCAAATTTTCCAAACTTTATTGAGCTTGCTCTCATGAGACACATTCTAGGTAGATGACTTCATAATTATTTATATATAAGATACCTTTTATGATCATTTAATGAGCCACTTTGAGTCTTAAATATATTTTTTTCTCTTTTGAGATCTATGGAGTAGGTATCTATGAGAAAGTATTGAACAATTTTAGTTTACTGGTCTCCTTTAGATACTTCATTTTGACAAACCTCCTAAACAGTGATATGTGGCTTAGGTTCATCCATGATCTGAATGATTCCTTCACCTCTAATGATCTTGGTAAGATTTATTTCCATGTCAAAATCCTATATTATTTTCCATCAACTTTCCTCTACATTATTCTAATTCATTTTATGATAAAGTAAGCTTAACAACAGGATCTGGTACAATGGAAATTGTCTTGTTTCTTATGATGTAATTTCATAATTTCTTCACCACTTTGACAAGGGAAAATATTTTTTTATTTATCATGGAATACCTAAGTTTTATTTCTTTTAATTTTGTATTCATGAACATGATATGATGCTCAATCTCCTCTTTCTTTTGGGTGAGCACAATAACAATAGTATATTCTGAGGTGAATGAATACACGAAGTCTTTGGTGAAGTCTTAATGTATCAGTATAGGGGCCTAGGATATTACATCTTTAATGTCTTAAAAATGATTTCAA
Organism: Torreya grandis; assembly: GCA_037957365.1. Lineage (NCBI taxonomy): Eukaryota > Viridiplantae > Streptophyta > Pinopsida > Cupressales > Taxaceae > Torreya > Torreya grandis. The sequence continues at coordinate 1,879,113 of JARHVA010000496.1, forward strand.
TCCTCTATTATTCATTTCACTTTATCATCTTTATTGATCATTTCATTAAGAGGTCTAACAATTCCAAAAAAGCCCAGTATCAACTTTCTCATAAAATTTATCATCCAAAATAAAGATTTGAGTTCCTTCTTACTATTTGGGAAAACAATATTTGATATCCCTTGAATTTTATCTATGTCAATCATAATCCCATCTTTGGTGATGATATGAACCAAGATATTACCTTCTCTAAAACCAAATATGCTGTTTTTGGGGTTTATAAAAATTCCAAACTTTTTCATCCTTTAAAGACTAATTATAGGTGTCCTACATGATTAGTCCTTAATTTTGAGAAGACTATGAGGTTATCCATATAAATAATTATACATTTACCTATCATCCCCTATAAGGTGTGGTCCATAGCTCATTGAAATGTGGCACCTACATTAATTAGGCCAAATGGCATTCTCTTGTATGCATAAGTACCCCACTTCATGGTGAATGTTGTCTTCATTTGGACTTTCAATTTTATCAGCACCTGGTTATACCTTGAAAATCCATCCAAGAAAGACATCATTCCTAAGCCACTCACTATTAGATGAATTCATCTAAGGAAGTTAATGGATAATTATCTTTAGTAGATGTTTTATTTAAGTTTCTAAAATCAACACAAAGCCTAATCTCTCCAATTTTATTCCTGATTGGGACTAAATTAGCCACCTAAGTAGAATGTCTAATAAGAGAAACTATTTTCCACTCAGTAAATTAACTAGTTCCTTCTCAATAAGGGGTTCCATGATAGGATTTATTGGCCTTTACCTCTACATAAATGGTTTGTGGTCCATCTTCAGTGAAATTGTATAGGTGATGAGCTTTAGGTTGAAAAACTTTATGTCTTCATATTTCCATGCAATCAAATCCTTGTATTGAGTGATTAAATGCTTCATTGTTTTTATTTCATCTATAGTACAATTTAGACCAATGTTAACATAGATTGGATTACATTCATCTCCTATATTATCCATTTTTAATTTAGATTCATTTATTTTTGGCTACCTATGTTACTGAGCTTGAGGATCCAAATCAAATATACTTTCCAAGGAAACTATTCCCAAAGGGAGGTGGTTTTCCCTCATATAAATAATTCTTCCCCCTAATTCCTTTTGGCATAAGTAACTAATTTCCTTGTCATCAATGATTTGAGATTCAAATTATCCTAAGTTGGTCGAGAGCTAGATAATCTATTGTTCATCATCAAAAGCTTGTAAATTTTCCACATTGTATGTAATTAATGGACAAAGTACTAGTTCAATGGATAATATTTATATGTTAGACACTTGAAGGGGTGACAAGTTGACATCTAAGGCATATAATGAATCAACAACTTGATTTTGTTCTCTAGGTAAAACCATTATGTTAAAGGCCTCAAAAGACTTAATTAAATCCCATGCTCTATGTTTGTAATTTTTTAGATATGATAGTTTTCATTGGTATTTATTCCTAACCTGATAGACTACCAGTTCTAAATCTATAAATCAACAATTTTTGACATTATTTTTTAGAGTAAAATGTAGTCTCAATAGTAGTGCCTCATATTTTTCTCTATTATTAGTGTAAGGGAACTATATTATATATGATTTTAGGTATTTTTACCTTTTGGGTCCACCAATTCAATGTCAATGCATGATCCTTGCTTCGATATTGCACCATATAAGTAGAGGGTCCACAATTAGGAAGGGCCTTAGACTTCTAGTTCTTATACTTCATGATTTTTTGTGAATGTATATATCCCAAGGTTTGGAGATTTATAACTCACTTATTTATTCTTTTTATTATATTTAATAATAGGGTGCTTAATTATTAGATCTCGATCAATTTGAATATGGTTTGGCATACCTATCCATGGTAGCCAAATATGAGTCAAGTCTATTGTTATATACCCATTCAATGTCTTGACCCAGTCTCTATTAAGGAGGAGTTTGTATCCTTATATAATATATACTACCAATAAATCAATCATCATTTTTATTCATGGTAAAATTCTACTTAGATTTTTACACCATTTAGCTTTCCTATTGTAAGGACCACAGTCTTATCCAATTGTGAAACCATTTTCTTGGATAGTTTTGAGGTCAAACTCAACTTCTAGATAATTTAAGTAGGCATCACCATGGTTGAATATCTAAAATCAACTAAATAATTATGGTATTCTTTCCAAATACTCAGATATTCAATAATAAAGGTAGAACTTCGTGTTTAATGTTTTATATTACATTGGTATGAGTAGCCTTTGTATTTATAGTAGGTTTTTCCCCTATAATATACTTCTATAGGAGATCCTTTTATTCCCAAATCTGATTTAATTAATTAATAGTAATGTTAGATTTAATATTCTTCATGTCTTCAAAAATATTGTACCCCCTTTTGCGTTTCTCTTTATTCTAGTGTTGTTCATTTCCTTTAGGGGGAGGTGGATTGTTGTTGGCTCTTAGATTTGGTAGAATATTAATATTTTTCAGATAAGTAGACATTATAAAGGGTTGCTTATTACTCAAGTTATGATATCCCATATGATATTAATAGAAAGCCTTAACTTCATCAGAGTTATCCTCTAGTCCATTATCATCTTTTTTGGGGAAAAAATACTCATGCATTTTAAATGCCATTACTATGTTTGAAGAGTCATATTCTAAATATAACATTGTTGTATTATTCATCAAGTCTTACCTTACCATCTCCCTCTAGAAGATCTCAACTCCTACACATAACTCCACATATTCAAGTTCACCATGTTTTGATCTATTATGGATGCTACACCAATTGGGAAAACCCATTTCTACTATGTTGATCTCTGGTAACTTATTAAGGTGTTGTTTTCATTATTAGTAGGCCTATTGAAGGTCATATTTTATCTTTAAAACATATAATTATGGTTGTTATTATTATTGTTAGTGGTGTTTCCCATATTCATTTGCATATTCAAGAAGTCATTTGTCAAATTTTTACCATTATTTGGATGGAATCTAGTTTTGCTTTGGTATATTTAGTTCCGTATGCAATTATAGCATTAGGGGGTATTGAATGTTGATTATATTTATGACTATTCATTTATACTTGGTTATTATTATAACCATAGTTCTGATTGGTCATTTATTATATTAGAGAATGTAATGCATATAATTGTTTATGATTAAAATTAGGGGCATTTTTATTGATGTGAGGGACTAGATTCAAAGAAGGAAAACCAACAATGATATTGGGAGTGTCAGGTATTGAGGTTAATATGTCCATCAATTTTAATAACCACCTCATATGCTAAATCTAAAGTGGTGGAAATAATGTTTATCTATATGAACACGTGGAAATAATGTTTATCTATATAAACACTATAGTAATTGGGTGTAGAGAATGTATATACATCTCTAATGCCAATGGTCCATTTGGCCTATACTCTAGGTTAATCCAAGTGTACATCTTCTAGAATCTAGTATTGAAATCCGAATTTAGCTCATTAGGATCCCTTTTCTTGTTGTTAAAATGTTGATACACTATTCTAGGGCTAGTAACTTGTCCAAATTAGGAAATAAATGTCTCTAAATTGCATTCTAGGAATGATCAAGTTATCTTAAAGGTTGAGGTACCAATCATAAGAAGAATCCTACAAGGTAAATGAGAAAATAATGCATGCAATATCTTCATCAGTAACATTCATTAATCTTAATGCAACCTTGAAACATTAATGTGTTTCTCTAAAGTCCTTCCTCCAAAAAGGGAGAAAGAAGGTAAATATTTATCTAGGTTTCTAAGAAAATTGTGCACATCTCTTGGGATGGCAATGGTAGATCCAGGTGTTGCTGAGACATAGAATGATTAATGGGATGGCTATTTATAATTGGAGATGGTTTTCTATCCCTTAATATATTAGGAACAACTAGTGTAGATCTAGACCCTCAATGTGTTGATAAGGGGGAAACCAAAAGACTAGTTTGGGCCCTAGACCTGATAACTCTCTTGGGTGTCTCCAGTTCAACTCAATGTATGGGGTAACCTCTCACTAGGGAAGAAACATAAGCATCCCTTCTTCTAGCACTACCTTTCTTCTATTAATGTGTGTCTTATGAAAATAAGGTATCCTTTAACATTTTAGGATCTCAATGGAGGTAAACTCCACTATAAGGCATAAGTTGTAGGTATGGGTTAAACAAATTTGAGGTGGAATAGAAAGTAGAACATGTAGGTTGTTAACTGATTTTAATTATAGTGAAATAAATCTTAAAATAAAAATAAAACATAAGTGAGTGGTATGGATGGGAGACACATAATCTATAGTGGGTGGATATCAATAAAATAAACTTCAAAAGGAGGGCAGGGTAGAGAAAAAAGAGGGTTTTGTGATCTCAAAAGGTCACTTCTTAAGATGGTTTCTTGGTGGAAAAGTGATTTCAAAACTAGTGTATACTATTTATAGCTATAACGCATTCATACGTAAACATAGTTATTAAGTCTAGGGAGGAGTGGTATAGGTAACTTGATGGTCTCAATTGAAGGTTGATCCCTTTAGAGTTATTTTTTCACAAACTTATTTGGAAGGTTAAAACTTGGATAAATAAGGAATCAAAGGTAGTTGTTTCACACACTTAGAAAACTATACCAAAAATAAAGCACTCCTACACACTAAGAATATTAACATGGTTTAGACTAATTGCTTAATTAATTAATGAAATCTATTAACTTTCAATATAGTTTGCACATCTAAGGTTAGCATACATTGATAGAATAATTATAATTTATCTATAACTTTTGTACACTTCAAATTATTGTATTATTACAACCAAAAAATCAAAACCTTGATATCACTAGAATGGAATGAGAGAATACCAATGTATTTGCATGACAATCAAAATTAATTTATTTTTGTATTGATAAAATATTCAATCCTTTAGAATTTGAAATTACATAGATCTATAGACTTGGGGATGGGATGCCTAATCATCCAAGTGAATGTGAAATCATGGTTACATGATGCATTTATAACCTCAATTCTAATTTTAGACTTAAAACTACATGTTTTGCATGATCATAGCTAATTACAATTATGTCAAAATCAATTGGCCTATCTAATGTGAGGTAACATATTCATGCTTTAAAATAGTTCAAAAAACTTTACATGTATGAGCTAAGTGTAAGTAAACTATAAGTACAAAATTAGGTACTATTTTCATGTATACATATAAAAATTAGCCTTCAACACAAGGCTAACTGGGTGCTTTCATGGTGAGTGAGGTTTTTAGAGGCATTAAAGTGAATGCTTGTGTTGAACTAGGATTTAAAATTTCATAGTTATTATTTGATTCCAAATCTTGATAGTGTTTATGTCTAATGTCATACTAGTATCTGATTATGTCCATGTTAAGAATTAGAGGCATATACACCCTGTTTACCTACTATAGGAACCTTACATGTTTAGCTTTTTTAGTATTGAAGTTAGTTATGAAAATATCAACTTAAGTGACCTTTTTCCTAAGAAAGTAGATAAAAACTTCTATTTCCTCTAATACTTCCCTTATATATTTTGTTTGAATTTTTTTAAAGCTTATTGTAATAGCTAATCAAAATTGACCCTATTTATAAGCCTCTCTATATAATCCTTAGATTTTGAAAGATTCATTTAATCCAAAATCAACGACATAAGAGGTTCATGTTATTAGTACATAGGCATTACTACCTAAACTAAATCAAACCACACCTTTTCCTCATTTGTCTCGATGACTACCAAGTTGAGCACATTGGTAGCATCTAATGGTAACATCAAGTTTAAGTGTGCATATGGTTTGCCAATTGTGTAAAGAATAATAAATTTTAGTTTATTCTCATATATTTTCAAATAATTAAATAATTTAGTGGTCTTTAATATATGATTCACCAATTCTATATTCATTTCACTAACAGCCATCCATCTCTATTTGGACTCAAACATGCACAATTTTTTGTTGTTCTCTTATTTTTTTTAATTATTGATCTAGTTATATCCTTTCCATTTCATTTATTTTGTGTATCTATAATAAATAATATTTTTGTGTTTTAAAATAGGATTTAAAATCCTTTTTATATGGGTATTTCCCCAAATTTATGTCCTTCCTCTTAGATAAAGAAAAAATATATTTCCTCTCTTTCACTATGATTTCACTTCAAGTCACATATTCCATCTTCCTCTTTCTAACCCTCTTTATACTCTTGATATATTTTTAAATACTAAACTAAAAATGAGGAATTTTATAATTATTAAATTAGGCCTATTCAAAGACTCTGACTTTGTGTTTATTTCCCACTATGGGAGGACTAATTAGGTTGGATCCATGGGTTGAGTATTTTAATATGTAGTCTCACCCAATATCTTTCCTAATGTATTCTTTATATTTTCCTCTAGAAGGGGATCAGGGAGTGAAGGCTAGATGATTTTGGACTAGTCCACTCTACCATATTGTGGTAGTGGATGGACTATGTAAACTAAATTTTCTTCTTCTCATCCTTCCTAATGGTTATCATAGTTGTATCTTGAGAGGGACTAAGAGGGGGTACTAGTAGACTTAATTGTGCAAATGACACATGTGACTAGGGATTTGTTATTTCTCCAATTGCCTTCTTTTTGGAATTTTCTTGGTGCTTCTGGGGGGTAGAACAGAAGTGTAAGGAAAAATAATAAGAATAATAGGAATGAATGTATAAGGATCAATCATATGAATACCAAAAATAAAAATAATAACTTCAAGGGTAGAGAATAGATCCACTACCTTTGGAAATAGTATGGTTAGTTGAACAAGGGGTTGAGTAGGAGTAACCTCCACCCTCGGGACCAAAAAAAGAGGGGGTCTAGTAGGACTAAATGAAATAAGATCAAATAAACTAATATTAGAAAGATAAACATGAGAAATAAAAGGGGTAATGGAAACTAGAGGGAGTGTTATCTCACCTGATGGTTGCTTATGCAATGGTACCTTTCCATTTGTGTCTTGGAGGTTCAATATTTTCAATCTCCATAATTTTTCCTCCTCATCAGTGGACTCCCCTCTAATTTCCTCTTATGTGGCTAGATCCACTAATGGTGTTTCCTTGACTGGGCTTTGTGGAGGAGGTTGAGCCCATGGCTTTATTTTATAAAAAATATTCATCTTAGTAGCTATGTAATATCCTCTAGTGTGGTTGAGGTAACCATAGTAATAACCTATAGATTTGATGAAACATCCTTTTGGGTAGGGCCCTCAAAATATGAAGAATCAAGGCAATAAGCTCATCTTTTTTTCCCTAAGTGAGGTATCAAGTATCCCTGATTCCTTTTTAACTTTTTGGGTACCATAGAGGGTGTATAGGAGGGTTACACATAATCCCTTTCTATCTAAGAAGGTCTATTAGTCCATAAGTCTGATGAATCCCATCCTTCATTTGGTAGGAGTCTGGTCTATGCCTCATCTATAGAAAGGGAAGGTTCCCCTTAAATAAGTTTCAAAAGGTCTTATTGAAATTGAATCAATTATGCCCTCTCCTTGACTTGGTCATCATTTTGAGTTTTGAGTGATAATAAATCATGATTATTGGAATGATGTTGATATTCAATTCCAAGTCCCTTGATATGTTTTTTTACCTAGCCATGGGGGTCCTAGTCTCTATATGGAAATATAGGCAAGGAATAATATTCTCTATACTTCCCTATATCATATAAGTGATTTAAATTAGTGTATCATATTCTTCCAATCATTAGGTGAGAGTCATGAAATTAATCTTTATTAATATTATACACATCCTCATCAATAATCCACCATAACTAATAGGTCATTTACTGCTCCACCAATTTATTGGGGACATACTTGGGGAGGCTTAGAGGTGTTACCTTATGGACTATAACCATTATGATCATGTAATCAGGGTATAACTATTAATATCCCCTAATCAATAAGGTATCCATAATATTCTTTGATATTCTAGGCAGGGGGACTCATGGATATCCATCCATACCTTGGCGTAGGCATCCTCAAAGATACAAATAATGTTGGTAGTGTATGCATATATGTGCATGAAGGTGTAAGAATCAAATATTTGATTATTTATATAGTATTGTGGGGGGATCTAGAGTGAGACATTTTGAATGTAGACTATGCTAAGGATTGTGTTAAGTACGTAGGACACCATATATAATTCACCTCCAAGAGGACTCTTATCCTTGTGTAATATATGCATTCACAATAATGCTCCAATTACCTTACCTAGAATAAATATCAACTCTGATGTCCTTATAAAATCAAGTAACAAAACCCATTTTAGGTGGAATAATTCAATGCTTTCATAGCCAAATAACCTATTCAATAGGGACATCCCAATTTATATTCCCATCCTTAATTTAGTCATTGGTGTGGGATACTTATCCTTTAAATTAATTATTTATCTAAGGAGAATATAGTTATTGAGTGTCTTCTCAATTAACTTTTATTTTTTCCATGCCACTACTCTATGTAAATCATAAGTGGTAGCTATAATAAGAAGGGAGATATGCCTTTGGATTGCATCACTAGAAATATACACCATGACATTTTTTTTTCCACATGGGGAAAGAATGCTCCTCTAGATATCTTCTTAATAAAGAATAAGTATTTTAGGAGGTTAATTCAATGCATTATCTCTAGATTCTTTTCTATGAAGTGTAACCCTTGATGCTTGAGAGGGAGGATGTCTATGTCCAATTGGTGCTAATTTAGAGTCAAATTTTCCTCATGTGTATGTGCATCAACCTAGCATATGATCTCCTATAGTGACGAGTAGTTGGTATAATCATTGTTAAATATTTTGGATTAAAATAACATATCAATGTACTCAATGGAATATTTGATGGAAAATATTGAAGGGGGAGAGTTCCTTATAATGATCTAGATGAGGATGTCATTGTTATTCAACTGAGCTAATACTCATTCAGTTTACAATTCAATCGCTTGACTATCTTGAGTATGTTGCTAATTTATAAATAATGGTACCTAGGGCTTGATCATATGAGATTAATTGATATCACAAGTCATATTGAGATCATATGGTCACATCATCATTCAAACTACTTTGATATAACATTGGTGTTCATTTCCAGTTCATGTGCCATTAATGTCTAACATTAATAAATTTTATTTGTTTGTTCAATTTGAACTTTTCCACTTCCTTTGGTGGGTATGAAATGTATGTATTTTTGAAATTTATTAGGATTGACACACCACTTTCCATTTTGAAGTGTTATTTCAACAATTTTTTGACTTTGGTTTATTGAGCAACAAGGCTTTTGGTAGTTAAAAGTAAAGAGTTAGGATATAATAATGTTTATAAGGTAAACAAGTATCTTGAACAAAAAAATTTAACACATTTTTTTAATATCTAAATGAGTTTGAGGAAATATCCAAATGATTTTTTTGAAAACCTTGATGTGTCAAGCTCTTTCACTGAACAAAATCATCAAAGACTAAAATGTGTCAAATGAATTTGCTAAACGAAATCAATAAAGACCCTTTTTATGTTGAGTAATTTATCCAAAAGGTCTTTGTCAAATAAATCCTCTAAATACCTAGATAAATTGAAGTGTAAAACTTTAGAAATTGGGTTCCCAAAGATCAGTGACCAAAGTAGATGGAAAATTATTTTAATACAAGGTCAATAAAGTTTCGGGGTCTCATACATTGAAATCTTGAACAAATGTTCTAAATAAATCCTCTGAAGGAAAACATAATAGAGTGAATTCCTATAGGGATACATAAAAATATGAATAATTAAACACCTAAGGTATGTCAAAATATTTTGTTAAACAAAAGTGTCGAAGACCCTTTTATGCTTTGTTAGTTCTATCAAGGAATTTCATCAAGCAAGATGAGCGAAAATACGCATATAAACAACTTCCAAAAAACATTAGTAGGTTAGTCCAAAAAACAAAAGGTACTTTCATATGTTTGTTGAATAGTAGAGTTACCTCAATACATAAGGCCTTTGTTTTTAGAATAATTTCAAGATAGGGCTATAATCCAATTTCAAAAGATAGTGTGTCCCAATTATGATAAAATAGGAATGGGGGTATGTTGGGTACAATAGTGTCCACTCTTGACTTTAATTAATATTAATTTAATCAGCTTAATGGGTGTATACATGAATTTAAACTTTGTAAATTCATAATTCTAAGTCATTAATATCAGAGAGGTGTCACATATTCATGCCTTCATACTTTATCCATGTTCTTATTATTCATCAACACTTGCAATTCCCTTAGGAGTTGACTTGGTACTTTTCCCCATTTATGTGAACATAGAATTCATGGGTATTCAAAAACCCTAAACCCTAAAACCTATACCCTAACCTTAAAAATTAAACTAACCCTAAACCCTAAACCTAAATACCAAATTAAAATATTCATATAGTAAAGTTCAAAAACTAATGCATAAATTATGAAAGCACAAAATGTGAAGTACTCAATTTCCAAAGATCATTTTGCAATACATGAAATGTGAAGAGTAATATCTAAGATGAAAATTTTGAATAAAAATTTGTAATACCTATAATGTCAAATTTTTAAACCAAGGATGCAAAATCCAAAACTTGAATCATAAAACTTAAACTACTAAGTGTAAATAATAAACATTGGAATGCCGAAGACCAAAATCCTACAAAGACATAAGACTTATAAAATTTCATGAAAACATTAGTAATTTATTCTCATAAAATGTATAAAGTAAAACCCTAAAAGATATAATAAAATATAAGTATAGGTTTTATATACATGAACATTTGTAGCTTATATGACTAAAAAAACATATGTTATATCAATACATTAGAGTAACACAAAAGATAGTTCCTAAGCACATGAAAGATCATTGCATGACATAAAACCTAAAAGGATATAAAAATATAAGTATAAACTTATGGAAATTAATACCCTTGGTATATAAGACTGAATAGAACCACATGTTGATTTCTCAAAATGTTAGAACATAATGCAATATATTGTTTTGAAGAAAATAGAATGTTGTCTCATGGATCAAGGTGGGGCACACTTGAAATTTAAAAAAAGTGGGGTATGTTGGATACAATCTTGCCTTTAAGGAGATACATTTAAAACATGCATAAGGTTAACCTTAAATTTATTACAAGGCCCTTCAATGTATCACCTAGTAGTGCCTTTAAACATACCTTGAAGGGCCTTGTAATACCTTTAAAGGTACCCTTATGCATGTTTGAAAGGAATCTCCTAGTATATTCCTTAAAGGTCCTTGTAATGACTTCATGGGTAACTTGAAGGTATCTCCTGGGACATACCTTAAAGTAAAAATCCACTTTTGTTCATGTTTGAAAGGTATCTCCAAGGAGATACCTTGAAGGTGCCCTTGAGGGTATTACAAGGGCCTTCAAGGAATCACCCAGTAGTACCTTCAAGGAGATACCTTAAAGGTAATTATAGTACCTTCAATAGTACCTTGAAGTTATATCATATGAAATACCTTTCAAACTATTGGATTTTTTTCATTACATATGCATAACTTCCCTTTGGCATTCACTGAAGTGATTAAGATCCCAATGTGTTTGCACACTAGCATTTCATGTAAAAATGAGTTATTGTGTACTCACCCAAACAATGTAGTGAGGGATCGGTTCCCATTTGTTTTTTCATGTGAGGGTGTACTAACTGATAGGGTGTTAATGCTTCAAAATGAACCATAGGTGCTCTTTAGTGTTGATGAACACTTCTCATTTTAGGATTTGAAAATCCAAGGCATGAGTTGTAATTTGTGACAATTCAATGATGTCTGTGGTGGAATAGAATTAGAGTATGGGAATTGTCCATGATATTTGTTTAGTTTAGTGGTTAAGAGCCACTAGGGTCTAAATATTTGGATCTTTATGAGTTTGGTGATTTCCAAACTGATATAAATGAATATTAACAATGATCTTTAAGCTAAAGTGAGCCTTGATAAAAATAATAAAAAAGAAGGGTAAGGTAGAAAGGAAACATGATTACAAATTCTCATCTCAAATATAATGACAAAATTTTAGTTATTTTGAGTACACATGAACCAATTTATGATATAAAATAACATGAGCTTAGATTACATCATAAATAAGGAAAAAATTAGAAGAAATGTATAAATCATAAGTAAGAACCAAGTTTACTTTAAACATTTGCTATTGTGTTCTGAATAACCTAAGCACATTCAAATGTAGAGCAAATAAAATGAAATATACTTGAGATCTTTACATTTAATCTAGCATTAGCACAATCAATAGCCCTATGATAGAGAATGTGACTCAAAATATGGAGAATCAGTCAAATTCAAGATGATCATATGAAATTGAGAGATAACATGGACATTTAACAAACTATCAAGACAATATTTTCAGAATTCCTTAGTTATATTAAATTCTCTTGGTATATAATTACTCAAAAACTCTCTCTTTAAAAATGGTAACCACTTGCCTATTTATAGAAAACATAGGTAATTAATTAGTTAACTTTATAAAAATACTAACATTTAGGATAAGGATAATTGTCCTTAGTACAAAGACACAATGTGAAAGGTTTTCATGCCAACTTGACAAGAATAAGTATATGCTAACAGACTAGCATATATTTTACAAAGAGAATATTCTTCTACAAATTACATTGGTGGACCCTTCAATTAGCCTTATTTGAGGAATTATTTCACCTTGGTGTATTTTTCTTTGATTATCTCAAAATCCACTATAGGCTTCATTATACAATCCTCTTCTTGATTTTCTAACTTGTCAAATTCACTATCAACCTTAGCCATGAGTTTCCTGATACATTGTGCTTCTACAATCTATTGATGTCAAGGATCTTCTAATTATTCTTCGTATAATGGCCCTAATTTTGCTAAATACCCTAGATGTTAACACCAACTTGCTTCTTTAATTCTTCGTCATTGATCAAGTCCATAGCAGTGGTTTGAGAAGGGTTGTCTAACATGTTCCCCAAAAGTTTCTCAATTTTGGTTACCAAGTCCTTGTCTTCCTTTATGAAGTTGTCAACATTGTTACACTAGGTGATTAAATATTACTTCTTATCCATCAAAACCACCATGAAGATATCTAAATGTATAAGGTTGATGATCTTGAAGTCTAAAACTTTCTTTGTCCTATTCACCTTGATGCGTTTCATCATCTAAGCTTGAGAATCTTGCCATTAGGTGATTAAGGCTTGTGCCATCTTAGTTTAATGGATTAGATCAATTAATCTAAGCTTGATGCTCTTCAAACTCTCAAATATTTCCAACAAATATTTATTCATCGTTTGTAATATGTCCTCAGGAATTGAAAGTAAGACCTATGCCTCTGAATCTTGATTCTCCTTCTCCAAGTTGAGGATCCTCTGCTTCATTCCTTGAATTCTAGATAAGGTCATTGTTTATTGTGCCATTACCAAACTAGATACATACTCCTAAAATATAGGATGTTATCCTACTATTTACCCTTAAATGAGAGTTAATCCTACAAATGGTTCCACCTTTTGAAAGGTGAACTCCTTAGTGCCAATAGTATCCTTCTTAGTCACTACTCTCTTGAGAGTTGATGTGTCTAGATTAAAATGGACCTAATGTTTAGACTCCTTTAAATCTTAGAGGCCACTATGGTGTCAATCCCTTAGCATCCCTTATTGTGAAGGAGTTGGATCTTTCTCTATGCTTGTCTATTCACAATGTCTTAGATCCATGGCTTGATATTGTCTTGAACATCTATTCCAACTCGAGTTAAATCCAATGATAGAGAAAGATATGGGATTTTATGTAATTTACCATAAATAAATAAGTCAAAAATGGCTAGTCCATAAATAGGATTCTCATCACTGAAAAGGTTAACTTCACTGGTAGGGTGAGTGAAGGTTAACCTAGGCTTTTTTCTAGGTGCTACGGTAACCAAGGCCAATTTTACTTATCTCTTTCCTCCATCCAATGGAATTAAATCCTTGCTTGTTTCATAATAGGGATTCTCCTCCCTATCAAAACCATATGCAGATATAATGCCAATAAGGGCACTCTCCAATATTTTTCCTACCTTTAGGGTAATCATGTTAATGACCTCCACTAGGGAAGAAGGCCTTTATGGGGATGCCTAGGGTTAGGGATATTCACCAAGTCTATGCTCTATCCTAGGCTTCTCAATCACAACTTTACCCTTTCCTTTTATATCTTTAGGTTGCCTAACCTAGGGTGGATTTGTCTATTCTACTTGTTGAGGCTCATAAGATTATCCTCTAATAGGTGGCTCCTGATGCGCAGTCCCAAATGGTCCTAGAAATAATTGATAATGTAAGGGATGAAATTTTCATATCTCTCCTAAGGGCTTATTGTCTCTGACTAGCCTATACCCAGTTGATGTTTGTACTTAGTATTTAAGATATTTTTATCCTAGATGTGGTTGGCCACTTTATTATTAGGATCCCACATCTTAAGGTCATCTAGTTGGAAATCAAAATAATTCTTAAGGATCACCATAATTTCTAGCTAATTCCAATCTTTGATCACAATCCTACCAATATCCAGTGGAAAGGGGTGGACTTGAGTCTTCTTATTTTTATTACATACCCCATCCACTCCTTAGATTATTTGATAAGAAATCTCTTGATCTACAAGTTTACTAGGTACATGATGGGCAATCAATAGGGTTGAGTCATGATTCCTTCTATCCTTATTATAGTGCAATATAAATAAAACCATACAACCCCCCATAGTTTTCACTTGTATTTTGATTTCAGGGTGGAGTCTTGGCATAGGTACACCAGTGATTACCTCATAAATGGCTAGAAATACACCATCATAGATAAATTGCATGTGGTTTTTATATTTGAATATATTAAATTTGGAGTAGTTATGGGAAATAGTGGTTCTACCATCAGGGGACCAATTTTGGATGTCAGGGAAATTAATAGAGGCTAAAAATGAATCCAAGAGATAGGACATCATAAATAATTGCTTGGGGATCCTTCTCTTGATGGTTTTGACTTTTTTAGACAAGAAAAAGGTTATTAGTTCTCCAATAGGAGGGGTTAAATTTCATTCTAGCATGCAGTGGACATAAGATACCTAGACCTTACTCACATAAGTAGTGGAAGGGGAATAAAAGGATTTGTTTAGTAAAGTCATAGCTATCCTAATTCTCTCCCTAAATTAGAAAATAGGAATCCCACCATCAAGGGACCTAAAAACATGGTAGCCTTATATTAACCAAGGTGTGAGGACTGAATCTAGGTTTTGGGTGTTTGTCCATTCTCTCAAATATGGGAGATCAACATGAGGCAAGGGGAGCTTGTAATAAGTTTTGAAGGCCATAGGGGATATTAATAAAACATTATTAGTGATTCCCTCTTAAATTATCCATTCTCCATCTATTCTAAAATCAATGAAAATGGGATCAAGGAGGTTGATACAATGCATTACCTCTAGTTTGGCTACAGCATGGTGAAGGCCTACCAACTGAATTAAGACTAGGTCATTATATCTCTAGTGCATAGCAACATTCCTATTTTCCTCTTGGGAAATGGGTTTTAATTCCTCCACAAGGAAGAATAACTTAGACCAATTCTTGATTCCATGCACATTCAAGGCTGTCAGGTCTAACTTTGTGTCCTTGAAGATCTTTCTATCACTATCTAAAGTCAGATAAAGCTCTACTTCCATTTTCATCTATTGCCTACCCACCACCATTGATGACACTTAATTATACTTTCAATGTCACTAAGGTTTTCACTAGGGTACTTGATTTAGGATTTAGTTTCACTATTTTGATTACTTTGTGATCAATTGAGCTGACTTGGTTCTTATTTATAGAGGGCATAGGGTTTTTAAGCTTTAATGGTGGAAATATCTAGCTCTTAATATTATACATGCCTTAGGTTTTATGGGACCTTATTCTCATTTCCTCTTCATTTTCAATCTTATGATATCTTTCATTTTGATCTGTCATGCTTATGTGGAGCCTCTATGGTGTGGTTCCATGCCTTTCATGGTAAATTTCATAAATGCTAGTTAGAACTAGTTGTTGGCCTTCAAAAGCCTTCTTTATTTCACTCTAAAAATATGAATCTAGGTTCTTACATTTCATTGGTCCTTTGATCCTTAAGTTCATTAGTTATGCCATGTGTCAAGCTTGTGTGGCCTTTAAAAAGTCCTTAGGCTCATCGCATCATTGGATCAAATCTAGCAAGCAAGTGATCACCATTAGATCTTTGTTGGGCCTAGATCATTAAATGAATGCCTTTTAGGATGTTTATTGGCCATTAATCAATATTTTGAAGCCTTTGAATAGTCTTTAGGCTTTATGCACAATTGGATCAAATCTAGTGAATGAACAATCATCGTTAGATCTTGCAATATGTACACCTTTTGATTAGTTCCATGACTATATAAACTTTATACTTAAAAATGATATTCTTAAAGTCCTTTTATGTCAAAAAACACAAAATAAATTAGGTTAAGACTTTTAATGCTAAGTTTTCTTACATAAAATATTGGGAATTCCATGAAAGGGTGTTTAGAAATGCCCCCTTTGCTTAGGCTTTGAAAAGTTATCCAAGTTAAATTTGATGGGTTCGGTAACATCAAATATATCCTCATAGACATCAAATGATGGGATCAAACTTGTTAAATTTAAGATAATGGAATTGATTTGATCCAATGATTCAGTGTCATGTGTTAGGCTTTCAAGGTAAAATTTGATAAGTTTGGTAACTTCAAATACATCCTCACAGACAGCAAAGGACAAGAGTGAACTTGTCAAATTTAAGATAATGGAGTAACTTCTATCTAATGATTGAGTACCACACATCGAGATTTTAGGATTTCTTGAGGCTTTGGGGTTGATGCACACCATCGAATTAAATCTTCTGAGGTAGTGAGGACCATTGGATCATAATCCAAGTGCTTGATAGTGATTGGTTTCCCTTTTGGTGTCAACTTTGGTTCACACCATTAGATCAAAATCACTGATCAACTAAGAAGCATTAGATCTAAAAAATTTCACAAACTTTCAGTTAAGGCCTGATATGTATGAAGGTTTAGACCTTTAAAATTTGTTTATGTTTACAAACATAAATACACTTAAACCTTAATGAGACCTATTTAATCCAAAAGAACTCTTGGGTTTTATAAGGGAAAAAGGTCCAATTATTGATTTTATATTAAAATTTGGTCATGTTTTAAAACATAATCAAAGATTAGTATAAATTTAGACATAGGGTTGTTTAACCAAAAGGAAATAAAATTTCTCACTAGATTTTTCCTGTGAATGTTTAAATTCAAATGCCTAGGGTTTACTACCTAGGAACCCTAGACTTCTCCATAGAACCTGTAACTAATCACCTTAAAGATAATTATTAGAAACATTAGTCCATGAAACATAATCATAACCAAATACAATGAGGCTCATATATTTTTTAATTAAATTGCCTTTAAAATTCAAGAGAGAACAATCCTTTCACATTCAATCTAGAACATAGATGTTTTGAAACATTCACAAGGGTCCCATTTCAGCAAAAGTAGAAAAATTGGGGTATGTTGGTCTTAAAAAATGGTGACTCATAGGGGAAACATAGCAATATGTTGGAACCCAAGGTTCTGGTTAGACCTATACATTAGTTTTTTTATCCCATTTTGACATATACCATCTCCTAAATCATTTTTTGGTTTGAAACAAGATTCCTATGTGTAAAATTTGAACCTAGATATTAAAATAAAAACATGCAATGTGTGCTTTGATTCCACTTACTATTTGTCATGAGACTTCAAAAAACAATGTCTAGGTTCATATCCTTTTGTCCATTGCATTTCACTTTAAGTATATTTAAATATTCTCTTAGAAACAATTATTCCTAATTTAGGGGAATCTTAGGCATTGATCTGCTACCAGCTAGGTGTCTATATCCCTAATACATATACCTTTGGCTCCACTCATGGCATTACTTCACTATTAGCTAGGCATCTATAACCCTAATGGAGATTGCTTGAATCACCTCAAACTTTGCATATTTTTATTTAGCATTAAGTTTTTTTTTAAACAAAGGTTGGGAGCCAAGATAGTCAAGTTTAAGAATTTGGTCAAATGTCTTGGCATTAAGATACTCTCCTTTTGTTAAAACTTTAATCCCAGGCAAGGATGTGTTTTAAGTGTAAGCATGAATGTGAACTAACAAACTAAATTCACATTATACACATATGATTCTTCTTAAAACCAAGCTTTGATTCAGAATAAGGTTTGAATCTTTGTGGGACATTTAGCTCTTATACCTTTTTGTGCCAGTGCCTTTGGTTGCATCATGATGCTTTATCGCCACCTCATGTTCACTTTTGTAAGATTTATACTCACACTTTTTGATAAATTCCAAACAAAAATAATCTATCATACTTTACTATAACCAAGGAACACCACCAAGTAGAAAAGATGAAACACAAACAAACAACAAAAATAGACAAGCACAAGCAAATAAATATATACAAGCCCAGTAAGAAAAAATAAAGAAAGAAAGGAAACTAACTAGCCTACCTACTCTAACCTTAACAATCTTATATATTTATTCCATGAAGACCCCTGGTGGGGTAGTATCAAAGTAATTCTTGAGGTATTGCCCATTGGTGAGAAAAATAAATTCTTCTCCTTGAATATCTTTCAGCCTAAAAGTGTTGTTGCCTAATATTTTTATAATTTGGTAAGGGTCAATCCACAAAGGGTTGAACTTACCATGTTTGCCTTTAGGCTCTAATTTCATCTCCTAGAGAAGGACTAGGTATCCCTACCTAAACACCTTCACTTTAGACCTTTTATCAAACCATATTTTCATGGTTGATTGGTGCCTACTAAAGTCTACAAATGCCTTTTCCCTGGCATCTTCCATTTGAATGGTGTCTAATAGCCTATAATTAGCAAGTTCTTGGTTGTCCTCCATGTATTATTTCATGAATGTGAACATAGGAAACTTCAAGGTGATGGGAAAGATCGATTCCTAACCATATACTACCAAAAATGGTGAAACCTTGAGGGCTTGTTTGATCTTAATTCTATCTACCCATAATGCAAATTTAAGGAGTCTATGTCATGATCTAGGTCTATCTTTAGCAAAAAAAATTATGGCTTTCATTAGGTTTTTATTTGTGGATTTAGAAACACCATTTCCTTAAGTATATTTATTGGAGGAAAACTTGAGTGCAATGCCTTGGTTATAAGCCCATTCTATGATTTTAATGGATATTAAGGAAGATCCATTATCACAAACTAAGGAAACTAGGGTTCCAAATCTAGTGCAAATATTTTCCTCTAAGAAATTAATCACCTCATTTATTTTACATTGTTTAGTGGCTACTACCTCAGTCCACCTAGCTTAATAGCCTATAGAAAGTAGGACATATTTATGAGCTTCAAAATAATTGGGGTTGATCAATCCTATGAATTCTAATCCCCATTGTGCAAAAGGCTTCTCCACGATCATAGGTTATAAAGGCATGGCTACTTTTGGCTCTTTTGTACTAAAAATTTGGGATAAATAACACTCCCTCACATGTTTGTGTGCATCTTTGAAAAGGGTGGGCCAATAATACCCAGCCCTAAGAATCTTGTGGGTTATGGTTCTCCCTAAAGTATGTCCACTACTCAAATTTTCATGGAAAGTAGACATGATTTAAGAATCCTCTTCTTTCAACACACATCTTAAATAGATCCCTTTGAATTTTTTCCTATAAAGTACTCCATCTTTGATGAGGTAATGGGATGCTTTTAGCCTTAAATATCTCTTCTATTCTCTAGTGAGTCTTGGAGGACAACTACCTCTAATAAGAAGATGCATTAAATAGTCATACCATTTATTAAGTTGGAAGTTTTGTTGATCCACTTGCATGACATGGAGCTTGGGGTCTATATTGGCAATCATTTAAAATAAGCCTTGACATTTCAATAATTTGTTAATTTTCATCTCTATATCATACTCTTTTAGGATTTCCATGCACTTTCCTCTTCTTTCCTCAAGCTCATTCTGACTCAACATAAGCTTTATGGCTAGGTAAGGTAAAATGGCATACACCTTGTTTCTAAGAAGGTAATGTTTGAACTTTTTTACTACCTTTACCAAGGCATAGGATTATTTATCAATGATGTAATAGTTTACCTCTACATTTTTGAGGTTGGTGCTCATGAAATCTATAGGTTGGTCATTCACATCAACCTTTTGAGTTAAAATAATAGCCATGGTATGGTCAGAAGCAAATGAATATAAGAAAAAATCCTTTGAAAAGTTAGGACTTATCAATACTGGGGCTTGATTGATTGCTCTTTTAATATCATAAAAATCTTTCTTAGATTCCCCATTCCAATAAATCTTAGCATCTTTCTTAATCATATCATTCAAGGGTTTGACAATCTCAGCAAAGCTTGAAATAAACTTCCTCATGAAGTTAATCTTGCTAAAGAATTACTTTAGTTCTTTCTAGCTATTGGGTAGCCCAATTTTAGAAATGGCATCCACTCTATTAGGGTCTATGGAGATCGCATCTTTGGTAATGACATTCCAAAATAATTTTCCTTCAGTGACACAAAATATGCTTTTCTGGGGGTTAAGAGATACACCATATTTCCTACATCTATCAAATACTTATCTCAAATGCATGAAATGTTCTCTATTCCTAGAGAATATGTGAGATCATCCATATATATTATAATACATTTTCCCACTAGACCTTGGAAATCATGTTCCATGGCCCTTTAAAAAGCTACCCCTGCATTAAATTATCCAAAAGGCATTCTCTTATAAGCATATGTTTAGTAGTGAAAGTTGTTTCCATCCTATCTTCTGGAGAAACAAGCACCTAGTAATATCCATAAAATCCATCCAAAAATTACATCATTGAAGATCATAAAATAGATTGGATAACTTGGTCTAGAAAAGGCAAGGGGTAATTCTCCTCTTTAGATGCTCTATTATGATTTATAAATTCTATGCATAATCTTATTTCCCCATTCATTTTTTTGACTGGGACCAGGTTTGCAACCCAAGTGTAATGCCTAATAGAAAACACAATCCTTGCATCCAATATTTTATTGACCTCCTTAAATATCATGGGTTCTAAAATAGGGTTGACTAGTCTTTACTTTCACCTAAAAGATTTACAACCCTCCTGGAGAGGTATAGTTTGAGTAATGACCCTTGGGCCAAATATTTTAAAATATTTATAAGACCAAGCAATTACATCCTTATATTTTGTAATAAAATCTCTATCTTTTATATTTTCCATTTTAGTGCAAGCCTTTCCTATATTGACAATTTGGGGCCGATCATGTGGGTCAAGGTTCGTTGCATGATAGTCCTTAACACTTACCTTGGGTTGCTTAGGTGCTTCAGAAATCTTGTCAAAATAAAATAGTATTTCCAATGAGATCATACCTTTAGGTATCTTATTGTCACTTAGTTATATTATTTTACCATTAAGTTCCTTCTTAGTAAAAAATTTTCATCAGCCTCATCAATAATGTGAGCTTTAAAATCTCTAAAATTAGTCAAGAAATCCTTAATTTGTTGGTCATCATTGAAAACTTGTAAATGATTTATGTTGTTAGGGACTAAGGGACATGGTACAATCTCAATACTAAGGTTTTGAGAATCATGATTAGGCATGAGGTTAGCTGCAGTAGAGGTAAGCTCATTAGCCACTTTGTTTTCTTCTCTAGGGATAGACAAGATATTGAAGGCATCAAAAGATTCCACCAAGTCCTAAATTTTTAATTTATACCTCTTAAGGTAAGATAACTTACACTATTACTTACTCCTTACTTGATTAAATACAAGTTTAGAATCTCCATAAACAATAAGTTCCTTGACCTTGTGCTTGATGGCAAGCTATAATCCTAGGATGAGAGCCTCACACTCAACCAAATTATTGGTGAAGGGGAATTGTAACCTATAAGATGCATGGTACTATTTTTCTATAGGGTCTATCAATATAATACTAGCCCCTAATCCTAATTTACATTTGGTACCATCAACATATAACTTTTAAAGGCTAGGCATTGGAGGAGAGCTCTTAGAACTAGGTTCCTTTGTAGTTTCTAAAGTGAAAACTCCTAGATCAAAATCTAGGAATTTTACCCTTTAATTAACAACATTGTATTTTTTTATTATGTGTTTCATTATGGGTTCCCTTTCTACTCTTATTTGATTCAGCACACCTTTCCAAGGTAGCCACAAGTGTGAGAAATTAATAAACATGTATCCATTTAAGGCCTTAGTCCATTCTCTAGTCAAGAGCAATCCATAAGCATTAGGAATATCTACCACTTATATGTCAATGAATTATTAAACCATTGTTTCACTATCCAATTACATATGTACATTTAATAGTTCCCCAATAACCCTGACTTTGGATTCATCCAACTGAGTAACCACCCTATCAGAATTGATTAGTGTTAACCCAATTTATTCACATATCCCAACAGGCATGATGTTGGTTGAGGCTCTATAATCTAAAATACAATTATGAATATTCTTCCCAAATATCCTAACTATAAGCAAAAAGGGTGGGGACTTGGCTTTGGTTGCTTGCATAGTTACATTTACACTATCACTCTTATGGGGCTTGATAGGTTTCTTAGACAAGAATTCCAAGAGTAAGTATCTTTGTTCTGTGATCTAAGTTAGCTCATTTAGAGTGATGTTGGATTTAATATTTTTCATATCTTCCATAATATTGTAACTAGTTTTACTTGAAGGATCAGCAGCAAGTTTGTGAGAGCTTCCTTTGGGAGGTTCAAGATTATTCCTTGATACAATATCTGAAGGGGTCCCATAGTTATTAGGTGGAGTAGAAGTGTTCAATGGCTACTTTTGTTCCCTATTTCTTAGAGGATATTTCTTCAATAACTATTAGAATGCTTTAATTTATTTAGGGATACCCTCAGGATCATTATCTTCTTGAAAAGGGAATCAAATTTTTTTTACCATATCCACTTGGTCAGATGGTTTAGATTCAAAAAGACCTGTGATAGCATGTACCCTACATTAATCTAGTAAGGCAATATCAATGAGGTTGATATCCATATTCCTTTTGCTAAAGGAAGGCTCATTAGCTTTATTATTTTAGAAACTATCATTCTAAAATCTATTTCTAGGTCTATTAAACTTTTGAAAAGTGAAGTTTCTTCCAAAGTTGTCATTAACATTACCAACTTATTTTTGTAATTGCAAGAATTTTTTGTTGAGCTTCTAGACCATTTTTAATATATATTCATTCTCATTCTTTGGATTCTCAAAATTTTGACCTTGGCTATTTTTAATACCATTGATAAGCACTAAACACTTTAGGTCATTGATATGAGATCCATTGGTATCTTGATGGCTCAGTAAACCTAAATTATGATTAAGGGTAGCATGGCTAGTAGGTAATACATTCAAAGCAGGGAACTGGTTTAATTTTGGAGTATTTTAGTTATTATTTTAGAAAATATTTAATGTAGGCATTTGAGGATTAACATTTGGGATAGAATAAGCCATCTATCCTTAGGGATACATTTGGTCATTAATAATCACTGCTTCAGAATAATCCTGAGCCAATGTGATGATAAATGGGATAGCTCTTTTAAGAAATACATAAGTCATGGGGTCAACAACATCTATGTAAACTTATAGAGCTAAAGCTTCATTAGGTTTATATGGATCCATGGTTTGACTAAACATATTTTGGAACCTAGCATTAAAGGACCTAATAGGTTCAATTTTATCTCTTTTAATAGCTGTTAATTGATGATAGATGACACAGGGGCTTATGATCTTTCCAAATTGATCAATAAAGATAGTGTCAAAGTTATTCCATGAGATAATATAATTGTCAAGAAAATTAAATAACCATTCATATGTAACATCTTTGAATGTAAATGGGAACAACCTACATTCTACATCTTCATGAATAACATATAAAAATATTAATATAGATTTGAAATATTTAACATGTTCATCTGTAATTGTAATACCAATTGGAATAAATATTGGCAAATATTTTTTAGGATTACATGGCAAGTAATGAACCATACCTATTTTATTGATATGGAGCTTCTAAGCCATGCCATATCTGGATGAAGATTGAATATAAGAATCCCTTGCAAGGGTGAAGATGGTATATACCTAGAAAGCTTACATGTTCCTCTATCTTTCCTAGTTCTTCTATGAAATTCTAGCTTGAACAAGGGTTCTCTAGTCTCTAAATGTGATTTGGTCCTGATCTTTGGCAATTTCATTTTGAAGATTAAAGATCATGTTTTGAAATATAATGAGTCAAGTTAGATCTTCATAGATAATCAATAATCAATTTGTATATCTTATTTTGCAAGGATTTACTCATAAAAGGACAAACGACATCAATATTGACTAAACGAGCTCAAATATGTGTTGAATCATGCAAAGATGACCACTCTTTATAACTTATGACTCAAATAAACTTCCTATTGACAAATAATTGTTAATTTTAATTTGAACAAGCCATCTTAATTTTAAATACTAATGAATTCTTAGTACCAAAAGCTATATTTACTAAAATTAAGCATATGTATTCAAATAAAATCAATCCTTGTCTGAAAACCCAAAGATCAATATAAAACCATAAAGGTCACTAATCTTTACACAATATATGATAAAATAAACACAAACATGTAAAATATAGAGTGATCTTTGACCAAATACACCAAAAATAGTAAAGATATTTAAAAATTTGTGGCCCTCCTTCTAGCACCAATGAAGCTTCCTATTGATGCTTCAAAATGTACCACAGGTGCTCTTTAATGTTGAAGAACACTTCTCATTTTAGGATTTGAAAAATCCAAGGCATGAGTTGCAATGTATGACAATTTGGTGATGTTTGTGGTGGAATAGAAGTAGAGTATGGGAACTATTCACAATATTTGTTTAGTTTAATGGTTGGGAGCCATCAGGGTCTAAATCTTTGGATCTTAATAGATTTGGTGATTTCAAAACTAATCTAAATGAATATTAACAATGATCTTTAAGCTAAAGTGAGTCTTGATAAAAATAAGAAAAGAGAAGGGTAACGTAGAAAGGAAACATGATTGCAAATTCTCATCTCAAATATTATGATAAAATTCTAATTACTTTGAGTACACATGAACCAATTTATGATATAAAATAGCATGAACTTAGATTATATCATAAATGAGGTAAAATTTAGAGGAAACGTATAAATCATAAGTAATAACCAAGTTTACTTTAAACATTTGCTATTATGGTTTGAATAGCCTAAGCACATTCAAATATAGAGCAAATAAAATGAAGTATACTTGAGTTCTTTACAGTTAATCTAGCATTAGTAAAAATTAACAACCCTATGATAGAGAATGTGACTAAAAACAAAGAGAATCATTCAAATTCAATATCGTCATATGCTATTGAGAGACAACACAAACATTTAAAAAACTATCAAGATAATATTTTCATAATTCCTTAGTTATATTAAATACTACTAGTATACAATTGCTCAAAAGCTCTCTCTTTCAAAATGGTAACCACCTACCTATTTATAGGAAACATAGGTATTTAACTGGTTAACTTTCTCGAAATATCCACATGTAGGATAAATACAATTGTACTTAATACAAAGATACAATGTGAAAGGTTGTCATGCCAACTTGATAAGAATAAGTATATGCTAACAGACTAGCATATATTTTACAAAGAGGATATTCTTTTAAAAATTACATTAGTGGGCCCTTCAATTATCCTTATCTAAGGAATTATTTCAACTTGGTGCATTTCTCTTTGATTAGCTCAAAATCCATTGTGGGCTTTATTACATAATCCTCTTCTTGATTTGCTAACTTGTCAAATTCACTATTAGCCTTAGCCATAAGTTCCTTGATACATTGTGTTTTTAAAATCTGTTTCCTTATAGTAGTAATGATGTTAAGGATATTCTAATCATCCTTGTAAAAATGGCCCTAATTTTCCTTAATACCCTAGATGTGGACACTAACTCTCTACTTGAATTCTTCATCACTGATCAAGTCCATAGCAGTGGTTTGAGAAGGGTTGTCCAAGAGATTCCCCAAAAGTTTCTCCATTCTGGTTACCAGGGCCTTGTCTTCCTTTATGAAGTTGTCAACATTAATACACCAGGGGATCAAATCTTCTTTCTTATCCATTAAAACTAACATGAGAATATCTAAATGTCTAAGCTTGATGATCTTGAAGACTAAGACTTGTTTTGTCCTATGCACCTTGATGAGTTCCATCATCTAGGATTGATAATCCTGCCATTGGGTGATTGAGGCTTGTGAAATCTCATTTTGATGGTTTAGACCACTTAATCTAATCTTCATGCTCTTTAAATTCTCAAATGTGTCCAATAAATATGTATTCATCATTTATAATATGTCCTTAGGAATTGAAATTAGGACCTAAGTCTCTAGATCTTTCTTCTCCTTCTCCAAGTTGAAGATCCTCTACTTCATTCCTTAGATTTTGGCCAAGATCATTATTGATTGTGCCATTACCAAACTAGCTACATCCTCCTAAAAGATACGATGTTATCCTACTACTTTCCCTTGAATGGGAGTTAAGCCCACAAATGGTTCCACCTTTTGAAAGGTGAACTCTTTAGTATCAATAATAGCCTTCTTTATCGCTACTCTCTCAAGAGTTGATGTGTCTATATTGAAGTGAACTTGAGGGTCAAAATATTTTAACTATAGTTTCTTAGTAAATTCTACATTTGAACTCCTATAGGCCCCTGGAGTGTCAATTTCATGGCTTCCCTTATTGTGAAGGAATTATATCTTTCTCTCTACTTGTCTATTCATAATAACTTGGATCCATAGCTTGATATTGTCTTGATCATTTATGCCAACTCAATTTAAATCCAATGATGGATAAATATATTGTATTTTATATAATTTTCCATAAACAACCAATCAAGAATGGTTGGTCCATAACTAGGATTCTCATCACTAAAGAGGTTAACTTCACTCATAGGGTGAGTGAAGGTTAACCTAGGCTTATTTCTAGGTACCAAGAGAACCAAGGCCAATTCTACTTGTCTCTTTCTTCCATCTAGTGGAATTAAATCCTTGCTTTTTTCATTTAAGGGATCCTCCTCCCTATCAAAACCATAGGTAGCTATAATTCCAACAAGGGCACTCTCCACTATTTCTCCTACCTCTAGGGTAATCATGCTAATGACCTCTACTGGGGAAGAAGGCCTTTGTGAGGATTCCTAGGTTTTGGGACCTTCACCATGTCTATGATCTATCCTAAGATCCTCAATCAAAACTTTACCATTTCTTTTTATATCTTTAGGTTGCCCAACCTAGGGTGGTTTTGTTAATTCTACTCGTTGAGGCTCAGAAGATTATCCTCCAATAGGTGGTTCCTAATAAGCAGTCCCAAATGGTCTTGGAAATAAGTCAAAATGCAAGGGATTTAGTTTCCATATCTCTCCTAAGGGCTTATTGTCTCTGACCAGCCTATGTTCTAATTTGATGTTATATCCCTTGACCCTAGATAGGACTTCTTCAAAGTTCTTTACCTTTGTATAAATACCATCTCCAACACATAGTTGATGTTTGTACTCAATATTTAGTACCTTTTTATCCTAGATGTGGTTGACCACTCTATCATTGGGGTCCCACATCTTAAGGTCATCCAGTTGTAAATTAAAATAATTCTTATGGATCACCATAATTTCTAGGTGCTTTTAACCTTTGATCACAATCCTACCAATGTCCAGTGGAAAGGGGTTGACCTGAGCCTTCTTATTTTTCTTGCATACCCCATCCACTCCTTAGATGATTTGATAAAAAATCTCTTGCTTTACAAGTTTATGAAGGACATGAATGAGCAATCAGTAGGGTTGAGTCATGATTCCTTTTATCCTTATCATAGTGTAATCTGAATAGAACCATACATCCCCCATGGTTTCCACTTGTCTTTTGATTTGAGGGTGGAGTCTTGGCATAGGGACACTAGTGATTTCCTCATAAATGGCTGAAAAGACACAATCATAAATAAATTACATGTGATTTTTGTATTTTAATATATGCAATTTGGAGTAGTGATGGGAAATAGTGGTTCTACCATCAGGGGACCAATTTTGGATGTCAGGGAAATCAACAGAGGCCAAAAGTGAATTCAAGAGATAGGAAATAATAAATAATTTCTTTTAGGTCCTTCTCTTGATGGTTGTGAATTGTTTTGACAAGAAAAAACTTATTAGGTCTCTAATGGGAGGGGTTAAATTTCATTCTAGCATGCAATGGATGTAACATACCTAGACCTTGCTCACATAAGTAGTGGAATGGGCGCAAAAGGATATATTTACTAAGGTAATAGCTATATTAATGCCCTCCCTAAATTTTAAAATAGGAATCCCACCATTAGGGGACATAAAAATATGGGATCCTTGGATTAACCAATGTATGAGGACTAAATCTAGGTTTTGGGTGTTTTTCCAATCTCTCAAGGATGAGAGATAAACATGAGGCAAGGGGATTTTGTAATAAGTTTCAAAGGCCATAGGGGCTATGAATATAACCTTATTAGTGCTTCCCTCTTGAATGATCTATTTCCCATCTATTCTTTAATGAATGAAAATGAGATCAAGGAGGTCAATTCAATGCATTACCTCTAGTTTGGCTATAAAATGGTGAGGGCCTGCCACCTAAATTGAGACTAGGTCATTGTATCTCTGGTGCACAATGACATTCCTCTTTTCCTCTTGGGAAATTGGTTACAATTTCTCCATAAGGAAGAATAATTCAGACTAGTTCTTGATTCCATGCACGTTCAAGGCTATCAGGTCCAACTCTATGTCCTTGAAGATATTTCCTTTACTATCTAAAGTTAGATAAATCTCTTATTCCATTTTCATCTATTGCCTAACTTCTACCATTGATGACACTTAATTATACTTGAAATGTCACTAAGGGTTTCACTAGTGTATTTGCTTTAGGATTCAGTTGTACTATTTTGATTGCTTTGTGATCAAATGAGCCAACTTTGTTCTTCTTTATAAAGGGCTTAGGTTTTTTGAGATTTAATGGTGGAACTATATTTATGAATTTTTGAATTTTTTCTACATTTTTGAGCTTAGTATATCTTTCATTTTGATCTTCCATGCTTACGTGGAGCCTATGTGGCATGGCTCCATGCCTTTCATAGAAAATTTCATAAATGCTAGTTGGAAACTAGCCATTGGCCTTCAAAAGCTTTCTTTATTTCACTCTAAAAATATAAATCTATGTCCTTTCATTTCATTAGTCCTTTTATCCTTAAGTTCATTAGTTATTCCATGTGTCAAGCTTATAGGGCCTTTGAAAAGTCCTCAGGCTCATCACACCATTGGATCAAATCTAGGGAGTAGGCGATCATCATTAGATCATTGTTGGGCCCAGATCATTAACTACATGCATTTTAGGATGTTTATTGGCCACACATCAAGCTCATGAAGCATTTGAAAATTCTTTGGGCTTGATGCACCATTGGATCAAATCTACAAAATGAGTGATCATTGTTAGATCCTGCAAGATGCACACCTTTTAATCAGTTCCATGACTATAAACTTTAGACTTAAAAACAATATTCTTAAAGTCCTTTTATGTCAAGAAACACAAAATCACTTAGGTTAGGACCTTTTATGCTAATTTTTCCTACGTAAAAATAATAACAATTCCTTGAAAGGGTCTTTATAAATGCCCCCTTTTCTTAGGCTTTAAATAGTTATCTACCTTAAATTTGATGGGTTTGATAACGTCAAATACATTTTCATAGATGTCAAATGATGGGAGTGAACTTTTAAAATTTAATAAAATGGAATTGCTTCAATCTAAGGATTGAGTTCCACACATCAATATTTTTAGGTGAAATTTGATAAGTTTGATAATTTCAAATATGTCCTCACAAACATCAAATGATGAGAGTGAACTCGTCAAATTTAAGACAATGAAATTGCTTTGATCTAATGACTGAGTGCCATGCATTGGGATTTTGAGAGTTCCTGAGGCTTTGGGGTTGATTTTCACCATAAAATTAAAGATTCCA
This sequence comes from Torreya grandis, assembly GCA_037957365.1. Lineage (NCBI taxonomy): Eukaryota > Viridiplantae > Streptophyta > Pinopsida > Cupressales > Taxaceae > Torreya > Torreya grandis. The sequence continues at coordinate 1,909,186 of JARHVA010000496.1, forward strand.
AGGTAGGGAGGACCACTAGATCATAATCTGAGTGCTTGACAGTGATTGGTTTCCCTTTCGGTGTCAACTTTGGTTTGCATCGTTGTATAAAAATCTTTAATTAAATGAGAAGTGTCAGATCTATAAAAGTGAATTAACTTTAAGTTAATTCCTAATATGTATAAAATTTTAGCCTAAGGTTTAGACCTTTAAAATTTATTTGTGTTTACAAACACAAATACACTTAAACCTTAATAAGACTTATTTAATCCAAAAGGGCTCTCAAGTTTTAAAACGGAAAAAGTTCCAAGTCTTGATTTTATATTAACATTTGGTCATGTTAAAAAACATAATCAAATCTTAATATAAAGTTATAATTAATTTTTTTAATTGAAAGGAAATAAAATTTTCTGCTAGAGTTTTCCCATGAACATTTGAATTTAAACCCCTAGGGTTTACTACTTAGGAACCATATCCTTCTCCATAGAACCTACAACTAATCACCTTAAAGGCAATTACTAGTAACATTAGTCCATGAATCATAATCATAACTAGATACACCACGACTCATATCTTTTTTAATTAAATTGCCTTTAAAATTCAAGAGATAACAATCCTTTCACATTCAATCTAGAACATGGATGTTTTGAGAAATTCACAAGGGTCCCCTTTTAGTAAAAGTAGAAAAATGGTGGTATGTTGGTCTCAACATAGGGGAACTCAAATATATACACTTTACTAAGATCATTCTATAACCCATCTTAACACGCGTTCATTACTTAATGATCAAAATGAAAATGATGGTATAAATAGTAAATATTAACCTTAACTTAGTTAACTGAATAACAACATACATGATAACTAACAAAATTATCTCCATAGTCAGTTGAATAATAATATTAAGTCAACACAAGATTCATTAATCATATTGATAAGTGATTTTCAAAGATTATATAGTTCTAGAGGTATAATACAAGTCACTCTTATAAAATCTATCAAACATATCTAACTAAACAAAAACCTTAAAAAGTACGTTCTAGGGGTATTTAGACTTGTTTTTTCCCAACCAAGTAGTTAAAAAAGTAAATAAACTCATAGTGACTCACCAATGATCATCAACTCACTTGAGTCATAGCAGGTAATTACATTGATTTTCTAAGAACCCAAGCCTTTCTACCCTTATATACTTTTTTTAGTGTTACATGCTTGTCATTAAGAACTTATCTTCCCCTAATCTAGTGTTGGATTCATGTTTGACTTATTCTCTTTCATCCCATGTGTTTCCCAAGTCTCCTGCTAAGTTTTGAGTCCTTTAATCTTGGGTTCTCTATTAAACATGCACATTTGTTCATTGATATTTGGTCCTTTCATGCTATGGACTCCCACACCATGGTCTTTCTTCTAATTCATTCCTCTCTGCATTGGTTATTCCAAAAATTACCTAGCCAAAATTTAGGGCCCAAAATCACCCAACACTAATAAATTAGTCCATCCCATACTAAGCATTATTATTAGGCTCTACCAAAAAATTTGGTCCTATATGCTTCATTTGCTTCTTGACACCTTTCCAATGGTTCAATGTATTCTATAATTTGGACATGATTTCTTTAACTTCTACTTTGATATTTTTGGTCTCTTTGAGCTATTTAATATACTCACCTATTTTATTCACCAAATGTTCAAGGGATGTGGAATCATCCTTATGAGTGCCATAAAATTTGAATTTATTTCTTGATGGTGAGTACTTATTGTATCCTTCATTTCCTCCACATCCTTGAATGCTTTAGTATGCTCTATGTGATCTTTTATTAATAAGGTGTTATCTACCAACTATTGTCATTAAATCTCTTCTACCTAAAGTTGTGCTTCCAAAATCTTGTTGGGTCGTGCCAACTTTTCAAAAACCCCATCTAAAATGGGAATGGTATAATAAACTTTGTGTAAGAAACACTTTCACACCTCCACTACTTCCATGAATTTCTTAATTTCCCAAGTTTATTTATTCTAGGGTTAGGATATTCCTTGCATCATTTCAATAGTTCTACCAAGGTCTCTAAGTTATCCACTACCTCACTAGAAGGGGTACTCCATCCCTGATCACTAGTTATTATCTCAAATTTTTTTTACAAATGTTTAGTGGTTTCAATTTTGAATTCATTTCAAAACTAATTATCATTTAACCTTATCCAATTCTTCCTCAAGATTTGTTGTTGTAGTGACCTTTTTCTTATATAAAACCACCATTTTTGCATCTTTCTTCTAGTCTTACCGAGCATCAAACTCAGCTAAGTCATTTCACCTTGTGACCTCATGTACCAAATTTAAGAGTGTCATGCTAGTGTATACAATGGTAAATTATTATGGGTCTACCTAAAGGGTATTTTTAAGTGCCATCTCTTCTAGATATAGTAATAGGCTATCTGAAGGCATCTCAAAATGGTTGTCTTCATTAGACACATCATGGAAGAAAGATAAATCCCATTGAATCTACTCAAATATATCTTCTATTATATAATGTGAATACATATATAAGATATTTTTTGGAACTCCCTTGTGATAATGGTCATGGAGGGTTATGTTTTCATCATTTTTCTCTATCCTCATGATGAAGACATCAATCGACTCTTTCCACTTAGAAGGATCTCACTCGAGTATCTTGACATCCATGTATTCACTTTGGTGACTAGTCCCAATGTCAAACTCACTCATTTCCAAATTTGTGTTGGAACCATTCCTTTCTTCACCAATGACATATTCAACTTCATTTTTCACCTCCTCTAGGGTGTTTTATTCACACTACACTAGGGAAGATATTTTCTTAGAATTTAGAGTATCCTACTCTTCTTATATAATAACTTTCTTTGGTGTATCCTCCATAATCTCTATTTTCTCTTCCAAGTCACCATCCATAGGTTGGAATGTCTCATGTTCCAAAGGAATATTTTTTGTTTTAACTCTAGGCCTTTGGGTTGACATATTGGTGGATGCTTCTTAGGTGGTACCTGGGTAGTCGTTTACCACTTTGAAGGTTCTAGATGGGTGTTTGGGTTGGGATTGTGTCTTGATTGCTTATGATTATTTTCTAGCACTAGTTCTAGTGGGATTGTCTCTTCTTCTCACTTCACACTCTTTGAATATTTCTTCTAGGGATTCAACATGTAAAATAAATAATGAATTGAATTGTTGACCAAAAATTTACAGACTTTGATGTCAGTTTTATTTGACTCTATTTTTTCCCTATATGCTTTCTTTTTTGGGTATATGTAAATATGGTGGAGGGTGTGAATATCCACATCCATATTCTCTATAGTAATTATTGACCAATTTTGCCCACAGGTGAAATCTTGATCACCTTCTGCACTCACTTTGCATGGCTAGTTAATTTCGGGTTGCAAGGTCCACCTTCAGGGTTTGACATCTCTGTTTCAAAGCATTGGCTCATCCGCCTCATTCGTTGGCATTCACGGTAGCATAAGGCAGAGTCTTCAAACATTCACAAAAGGGGAGAGGAAAAAGCTGGGGTACTTAACACTAAGGCAAAAGGAGGGCATACGTTTACAAGAACAATGTAATCGGCGGTAAAATTGCCGCTGACAACACTGGTGGGTAAAAAGAGATTGTAAACATATGCAGTCAGTGGCAAAATTGCCACTCACAACACAAGTGGAGGAAAAGGCCATGAACTCGATCGACGTCAGCAAAATTACCATGCTCGGCAGCCAAATCAGCCGATGTCGGCAAAATTGATGCATCCAATCCATGACATTGGGTGGTAAAATTACCGCTCACAACATCAAGCAGTAAAAAAGGCCCACAGAACACCAAAAAAGGCCCACCCAATGGGTAAAAGAGCAAACCAACACACAAAACAAGGTAGCAAGCATGGTCCCAACAGACTTATGATGTCATCTCTAGTGTTTTCTCTCTTCCCAATGAAGACTCAAGCTACCACGTGCAAGCAAAAGCCAATGAGAACTCCTCTTGGCTCTTTCCATATAAATACGTAGACTTGGTCATTTTTAAGGATCTTCTCTAATTTTGTAAAGAGCATAGCTCTCCAAATTCTCCACTTGAATCAATAAAAGATAGTTTTACCTCTTTTTTGGATGGATTTTTCTTTGTATGCCTTGAATGTTGGTATGTGTCCAGTCATTATTCCTTGATGCTCTCACAGGTCCAGCACCAGCAAACCAGTCATCTACAAAGTGCCATTATCTGTTGCTACTAGGAGTAGAGTTCTATTTTGGAGGTATAGAATAGGAGAGGTCACTTACAGTGTGTATTTCTCAGCACCTTGGTGAGTCCCTATTTCTTGTGCTTTCCATAGGAACCTCCCTGTCATTTCCAGCAGTCTGGTCTTTCTGCCAAGTCTCAGTGTATGTATGTTTTGTTTGATCTTGAGAGTGGAGGTGGGAAGGTCATTTCATTTTTGGTGTATCACCTGTTTAGAGTAGGCTATTTGTTTTCCTATATTTTCTTCTCCCTTTTCATCCCCCCTAGTATATCTATATATCTATATTTTTGCACTACCTGAAACAAACAAGATACATCAGAGGGAACTAGCCCATACCTAAAGACTCTCCTATCCTACTTCGCCATCCCACAAGCGAGAGAGCAGTTTCCATGTTGTGAGGAGATGGTAGGGAACCTTTTTTCCTACTAATTGGGTACACATCTCCAGTGTCAACAGTGTTGGCATGCCCGATGGGACCAGTTGTTTAACGCAGTAAAGTTGTAAGATTGATGTTGGTCCTATTAAATCCATTGGTTAAGCAGTCTAGTGCCATCAAAAATCATCCATCTCTTGTATGTATACTTCTTTTGCTCAAAATCATGGATCTTGTTTTCCTTCATGTGAGTGTGATCAGACTTCAGATATTTATGCAATCCCCTCAAGTAGCTCTCCCAGTTGCCCTGCAACTATAAGGGGGTGAGGCTCAAATTTGGGAGGTAGACAATGGAAATCGACAGGTTGGAAGAGCAATACAAATATCAATAGGAGCTGATGTATAAAGAGGAGTGCTTGTTTAGGCAAGCACATGCTTTGCAGTCCATGAAGGAGGAGGTAACAAAATGGAGAAATCCATCTATCCAAGGCAGTCAACCTTGTGTGCCCCCTCCTACCCTGAAGAAAACCTCCTCTTTTACACCAAATCCATTTTATCAAATTGCACTTGCTCACTCCAACTCATCAAATACAATTGCTCCCAATCCCGTGCACCTAGCTTTCCAACACCAAATGGCATCAGAGCAACCTCCCATGGAGATCAATCTTTTCAACTCCTTAGATTAGGAATCTTCCATTAAGAATAATACCATCAGCAAGCACGTCCCTCTTCTAAAGACTCCTCCAATGCACCAACAGCATTTTCCTTGCATTCCTCAGCCTCCCCAAGTTTCCCAGCATGATGTGCAAATTTTGAGTTGGAGGAAGGAATGCCAAGGACCAGCTCAAAGCTTTGAAGAGGATCATGCTGGTCACCTCCAAGAAAGACTCTTCCAGAAAAACCTAGCCAGACAAATTGAAGACTTAGAGGCTAGGATGAAGATACTCCTTGAAAGGGAGTTAAAATTTATAGACCTTGTGGAAGAGCCTTAGGACCTTATGGAAAACAAAGTTGCTACCCATTCACAAGGCAGAATTTTAATTTTGAAATCCTGAATTGGGGGAAGATAGTGGAATCATGGGGTAGAATAGAAGAAGAAAAGCAAGGTTTTTCTCAAAACTTTGAAGAAGCTGAAATTACCCCTACCTATGATGATGCTGGTAGCCTCTAGGAAAAGCTTTTCCAAGAAGATCTAAGTAGGAGAATTGCAGAGTTGGAGTCCAGAGAGAGTTTCCTCAGCCAATGTGTGGTGGATGGTTTAGGCCAAACAGCATATTCCATGCCTGAACACACCCCATCTACACATTTCCAAGAGAGTTATCAGGCTGTGCCTGATATTGATGAAGTGTTGATCAAGTGGAGAGAGGAGAATCATTCGATTCTAGCTCATGGACTATTTCCTCTTCCACATGCTTTCTCCACTTCACCCCTTCTCAAGGAAGAACCTATTTTTCAAGATGCAGGAGAGGAACAAAAGATCCAATTTGTAGTCCTTCAGGAGGTTATCATGAGTGACAATGAAGAAGAAATCGTCATTGATGCCCCTTGTGAAGACCTTATCAGCAGTGGAGAAGATGCAGGCCTTGCGTATATGCAGATGTTCCAGCAATTTGAAGAGGAACAAATGCATGGTAAGCTCTCTTCTCCTTTGTTTGATGAACTTCCTTCCTATTTTGATGAGGATGACTACATTGAAGAACCTGATTTAGAGGAGGATCAAGAGAATATTTTTGAAAATCTAGAGAACTTGATCAACAAAGAGGAAAAGGAGAGGTCTACCTTCTTGGAGGAATGCCTTGAAGAACTGAGCTTTAAACAAGAAAGTGAAGTCTTGTGGGATGAGCAGTCATTTTGTGATCCCATTTCAAACATCACCACAGTCAACTTTCTTCAAGAAGGCCGAGAAGAAGCAGAGGACGAGTCTAATAGAGTTTTTAGTGAGATAGAAGGAAACAAGTCAGGCCATGATACATTGCAAAAGGGATGTGTAGATCAGAAGGCTTACGGTGATGAGCTGGCAGCCATTAATTTTTTGGTAAAGGGCACCAATATTAGGGACCAGCATTTAACAGGCCTCCAAGGACAATTAGAATACATATATATTAGAGGCATGATTAATTTTGATCCCCTTGATTTCCAGCCAACTCAGGTGATAGGCAGGAAGAGTAAGTCACCAAATCTCATTTTCTTGTAGCTACTTGCCTACCACGATAAGTCTTCTCACCAGGAAGGGGACTTAAGAAATTTTCCTTTCGATCCAAGAGGGATGCGAACATTCTTGGTTAGCTGTATATAATAGTTTGCTTTCAGTCATTTTCCCTATTTTCCCCAAGTACAGTTTGCACAGGTAGTTATTTTTAGCCTTGTGTGTTTCCCTTCATTGTGGGGGTAAATTTTATGTATTTTATTATGGGATTATCAAACCTATTGTGAACTCTCTTCAAAGTCACCATCTAACTCTGCACCCAATGGAATATAAGGAAACTGGGTTCTAAGCATAGCAGGCACGCTTACCCTATGAGTCGCCAATTTGTTGACCAATTTTGCCCACAAGCAAAATCTCGGTCACCTTCTGCACTCACTTTGCATGGCCAATTAATTTTGGGTTGCAAGGTCCACCTTCAAGGTTCGACAGCTCTGTTTCAAAGCATTGGCTCATCGGCTTTGTTCGTTGGTGTTCACGGTAGCATAAGGCAGAGTCTTCAAATGTTCACAAAAGGGGAGAGGAAAAAGTTGGGCACTTAACACTAAGGCAAAAGGAGGGTAGACGTTTACAAGAACAATGCAGTCGGTGGTAAAATTGCTGCCCACAACACCGACAGGTAAAAAGAGACTACAAATAGATGCAGTCAGTGGCAAAATTGCCGCTCACAACATAAGCAGAGGAAAAGGCCATGAACTCAGCTGACGTCGACAAAATTGCCATGCTTGGTAGCTAAATCAGCTGACGTCAGCAAAATTTTTGCATGCAATCCATGACATTGGGTGGTAAAATTACCGCTCACAACATCAGGCAGCAAAAAAGGCCCGTAAAACACAAAAAAAGGCCCGCCTAGCGGGTAGAGGAGCAAACCAGCATGCAAAACAAGGTAGCAAGCATGGTCCTAGTAGACTTATGATGTCATCTCCAGTTTTTTCTCTCTTCCCAATGAAGACTCAAGCTACCACTTGCAAGCAAAAGCTAATGAGAACTCCTCTTGGCTCTTTCCATATAAATATGCAGACTTGGTCATTTTTAAGGATCTTCTCCAATTTTGTAAAGAGCACAGCTCTCCAAATTCTCCACTTGAATCAATAAAAGACAATTTTACCTCTTTCTTGGATGGATTTTTTTGTGTATGCCTTGAATGTTGGTCTGTGTCCAGTCATTGTTCCTTGATGCTCTCATAGGTCCAACACCAACAAACCAATCATCTACAAAGTGCCATTGTCTGCTACTGCTAGGAGTAGAGTTCTGTTTTGGAGGTATAGAATAGGAGAGGTCACTTACAGTGTGTATTTCTTAGCACCTTGGTGAGTCCCTATTTCTTGTGCTTTCCATAGGAACCTCCCTGTCATTTCTAGTAGTCTGGTCTTTCTGCCAAGTCTTAGTGTATGTATGTTTTGTTTGATCCTGAGAGTGGAGGTGGGAAGGTCATTTCATTTTTGGTGTATCACCTCTTTAGAGTAGGCTATTTGTTTTCTTGTATTTTCTTCTCCCTTTTCATCCCCCCTAGTATATCTATATTTTTGCACTGCCTGAAACAAACAAGATACATCAGAGGGAACTAGCCCATACCTAGAGACTCTCCTCTCCTGCTTCACCATCTCACAGGTGAGAGAGGAGTTTCCATGTTGCGGGGAGATAGTAGGGAACCTATTTTCCTACCAACCGGGTGCACATCTCCAGTTTCAATAGTAATGTTCATCAATTGTGCATCATATATTTAGCTTATGGTGTTCATAAATTATCATGTTGTGAAAGCATATGGTAGCTTCATCCATCCAGATAACTCTTTAGAGGGAGTCATCTATCTATACACTAGGGGAAAATGTTAAGGGAAAAATCCACTTGGTCTCCAACCTATCCAAGTAAGTCCTTTAGAATTCAACACTCATTACTAAATTCTTCCTTCATCCCATCATACCATCCCTTTATTTTGACCTTATGGGATGGGGTTAGTGGTCTAAGGCAACTCAATGCTTTGAACCACTCTATAGGGGACTTATTCTCAAGAGGGTATGCCCATTTAATCTCTTTAGTTGTGTAGTCTATATACTAATATAATCAAACACCATCAATAATATTAATTCTCCCCATGCAATCCTTTGGTTAGGTAGATAGTGGGATTTCTCTATGTTTGTAATAATTATGTCAGCTAAGTATTATGCCCAATTATACTTTATTCCCTTAGTGACTTATTGAGTGACATAAAGGTGGTCAAATCCACCTCTTTCCACTTATCTCTACCTATAACCTTGGTCATTATGATGTGTGTGGCCAATCTAAGGGTGAGATCTTAGATACTAGTGATATGTATAGCATGGCCTTATTTCTGATACTCAAGCACCATAATAGTATTTTCAATATCATCTTGGTCTTCCTAGTCATAATTAAAGTTTGTGCCTGAGTAATACAACCTTATGAATTTTCTTATCCATTTTGATGTAATCCTCATTTGATGCCAAGAAAATTACATATATTATTCATGCACCTGTGAAATCAAAAACATGACTACTTTAACCGGCTTTCCAAAATATGAAAGATTGAACAATTGGAAGAGTCCAACATCATTTAGAGCATTAAACTTTTTCAAGTCATATATTATCTCAATCCTTGTGTTTTGGTGTTCTACCTGGTAGTCACATTATATTTACACTTTGTTTCTAAGCTAGCAGTGGTTATAATAAAAAACATTACAAATGGGCACATTAGATACCTAGTTCTCTATGCATTTTACCACCTCTAGGTACTACCTTTATTTGACCAATAGTATGGGTGGATAGGGTATAATATCCTTATTCTTTACCTGATACACCAATTTTAATTCTATGTCTTTTGTGCACACTTTGATATCTTCAAGCATCTCACCTCTAATTAACACAGTATCACCACCCACACTCTTCAACTCTTCTTCCTCTAGTATCTTAGGTAAAAGATCACTTTGATGGACCTTTTTCTTTGGTTTTTCCAACCTTAAATGAGCTTGAATTTTGAGTCATGACCTTCCAATATTCCCAAAATAATACATGTTTTCCTTGTTATCCCACTTGACTCTCTTGTTTCAATTCCCTCTAATGGTATACATTGACCTTTACAACCTACAAATATAAAAACTTGTGCATCCTTATACTCCTCTCAATATTATTTTTATTTACCTTAATTGATGCACTCCATAATGATTGAAAATAGACTTAATCCATTACTTTTCACTCATTTGAATGCTTGTAAATCACTCTGTAGTATATCAAATACACTACTTCACCTCTGTAAGTTTGCAAATGTGACAATAGTAAAAAGTAAAATTGCACGTGTTTATCTTTTGATAGGCTTGAGGGGTTAACTTATATTTACTACCCCACTACCTCTACCATTATTCCATGCAATAAATCTTTATAATGGTATTACCATGATGTATATTTGGTACACTTTACATTACCATTGCTTTCCTTGTATTAAATGCATGTCTCTTCCCACACTTTTTTTGAAGTGCATGACAACTATCTTTTGTACCATGGACTTTTGCACCTTGATCTTACACACTTCAATCTTCTATATCATTCCTCTTCTCATTAATTATTATAAAAAGTACTTAGCCAAAATTTGGGGCCCAACACAAACATGCAACCTCTGTGATTCTCTTGATACCAATAATTATCACCCAATAGTTCCTTTAAGGAGATGTTATTGAAAGGGACATGTTGGGGGGTCCAACATGTATCTCTTAGTAATACATTGAATTTACCCTTGAAGGTATTATAAATCCATTAAATGTATCACACAATAGTGCCTTTAATGAGATACCTTGAAGGGCATTATAGTACCTTCAAGGATACCTTGAAGGTATCTACTAGGAGATACCTTTCAAACATGTATAAGGGTACCCTTGAAGGTATTACAAATAACTTAAATGTACCAACTAGTATTGCCTTCTGCATACTTTGAAGGGCCTTGTAATACCTTCAAGGGTACCTTTATGCATGTTTGAAAGGTATCTCCTAGGAAATACATGTAAATTGTTGGGTTCACCATAGAGGTTCAAATCACATACAAGATCCCAAAATATAAGTAGCTAATAATTTTCCATGATTTTGGTCAAAACCCCCATTTCTCAATATCATTTTGTATACTATTAAAATACATAGTTGAATATTGATTTAATTAGCTATTTTTCTTTACTCGGCTATTCCACTCTTATGCATGTTTGAAAGGTATATCCAAGGAGATACCTTAAAAGTAGGATAAAATGAGGATTGAAGTATGCAGTATATGATATTAAAAGCTATTATTTTTTTATATTTATAGAAATAATGTCATTAAAAAAATGTGTTATACATTACCTTTTTAACGTTTTTAGGTTTTAACATATCTCCGTACTTATGCTATGGTATAAATAAAGATATATCACCTACATATAGGTATAAATTGGAAGGATTTTATAAATACCATGATTAGCAAATCTTCTCATGTCTTTTACAGTTGTCCAAGCTAAAAAATCATACATCAATGGCTTTCCAATCTGGAGACTATGTTTATCTCCTAAATAATGGTAAGGTCATTGGTGATATAAGAATACAAAAAAATTTAGATCCAAATGCTGACTCTTTGGAATCCATAAATCTCAATTACACATGCCATAATGATAAAATACCTATTGAATATGTAAGTGTTAATATGAAAAAATATTTTGATTTAAATCTACCACTTCCATTTTTTGGAACTACTATGGATAATTTGGGGGATGTAGTTCATAGTTTTACTATATGGAGCATAAGAATTATGCAACACATCACATAAAAGTTTTCTATAGAGGATGACATGGAAGAATGATGAAATAATTTTAGTTTGGCCACACATATACAACCATTCCAATAGGAAAAACTTTGCTTGGATTTCTTGCTTCAATATATTGATGATCCTACCACATTTCATAGCCTAAGCAATGAGTTTATTGGGGAAAGGGTATATTTGTTTCAAAAATGTAGAACTCTTGCAAACAATGATTTTTTTCTTTTGGTTGTGTTGAATTTGTAAAACTAGGGGAGATTTTTGGTTTCATTCTTGTCCCAATGGTATAAAATGAATTGGTAATTTACATAAGGTATGTTCTACAACATTTTGAGACTTACAGTATATAGGTAATTGAAACATCTATTGTTAGATGGACTTCCAATAATATTGTGGACATTGAAGGTATAAAAATAAATTTATCATACATGAAACTAAAGGATAAATATATTGGAAATGTTAGGGAAGTAGTGCATATTGAATTCATTTATTACATGGCATTCCTAGAGCAAAGGCATCCACAAAAATTTACTCATGTCTACAACTACTTAGGCCAAAAAAAATTTAGTTAAATACTTCACTCAACCAAGTGGAATATGATACAAACATAGATATCAATATTATGAAAGTGTATGCATAAAAATGTTGTACCCAAAAAAAATTTAGTCAAGATTGTCATTTGAGATGTTAAAATTTGTAGGGATAATGTTGTTAGATTCCATCACAACAAATAGGAGGCAACATGGCTTAGATGCCCTTTCTACTAATTTGTTTGATAAAAATATTAAAAAAAAAAAACCTACCATTTATTTTTAGGGTACTAAGATATGTTTGGAATCTTGGCTTAAAATATATGGATTTAATAAAATTAGCTTTTTTGACATTCAAAATTGTCAAAAAAATGGGGAATGAAATGCATTCCATGCAGGGAGGTTTCAACAAAAGCCACAAAGGAAGAAAATGACAACTAATGATTTGTTGGACCAATTGGTGGATGATTTTGTATATTTTTATCTAAGACTTACATTTTTAGTAGATATAGATGGTACACAAGAAAATGTGACATCTTCCACATTCTTTCACTCAAGAATTTATGAAGCACCACACTAATGCACAACTAGTAGATATGGAATGACCTAATATTGAAGCCAAAATTCAATAACATGTGGATAAATAATTTTATTGATGTGACCATTTCCAAGTATGATGAATTCATTAGGTTCAAAATATGGATCTTGTTGACTCAACAAAAATACTCTAGTTCCCTATCTAGAGATCAAGAAGATCGTATCGATCAAGAATTCATGATGAGTTCAAATAAGATACTTTTTGCAAGACAAATGTATTAAACACATAAAAAAATATCATAAAAATACCCTAAATAATTCCTTAGTGTCATTCATGATAATTTGGAATGTCAAAAAACATTTATGCCAAGGATAGTGACAAAAATCAAAGAAGTTACTGACAAAATAATAGAGTTGTCAATGGTAGGGATTATCACACTTGGTCATGGTGCAGGTAGATATGGAAATTTTTTTACTATATTTTCGTAGAGGGTATAAATTTAATATCACCTCATTAAACAATTTCATAAAGGATATGAAAACAATAATGTGAGATACTTATGTATCTTTACTATATAAACATGGATCCTCAAAATATCCATTGTATGATGTAATTTTGTCTAATAACTAGTACACTAAATGCAAGAAATACATAGAAGAAGCAAAATCAATTGGTGCATTCAAAAAAATTACTTGTAGGTTATACCTTCATCTAGACAACTATTTTGGGGACAATAATAGCATGTACTTCCTTCCTTCCATTATTTATATTAAAAAATGTATAACCTTATATGAAATTAAATGTATTTCTATTACATTTACAAATTTATCTAATCATATTTTTTGTATAGGTTTATGTTTCAATATTTATCTCTCCTTGTCTAAAAATTTATTTTCCTATATGTTAAGGTTGGATTTCTCCTTGTATTAAATACCCATGAGGACATCAATGGCACATTTGTAAACCTATCTAAATTTATAAAGAGGAAAGAAGTATGGAGTATGGCATATATGATGGATAGTTATAGGATATGTGAATATACAAGAAATTTCACACCATATTTTATTGAATAAGTAGTATATTTCAAAGACTATGTTTATATTTACTAGATGAAGGGAATAAATGAAATAGTAGGATTGAAAAAAGGTCAATATTTTCTTCTACACATGGAGCAAGGTCATCCTATTATACATTGAAAAAATTCTATAAGAGATATAAATTGGTCCCCTAGATTAAATTATGGGTAACAAAATAAAATTGTGATCCAAATGTTCCAAAAGGTAATCTAATTAAAATATTTTTCAAATACTTGAAAAATAGAGAAAAGTCACAGTATTCCATTGTTGCAAAAGTCAAAGATAGAAGTAGAAAAAAATTAAAAAAGAAATTAAAGATAAATTGATTATGTAAAGTAATTCAATGAATTTGGTTTGACCAAAAATAGTAAGTGGAAGGATCTAACATATTACAACTAAAATATCAATGACACAATGAAAGAAAACATGATCCCTCATGAAGTTGAATATATAAGAGATTTTTGGCTTAGAACTCACCACAACATATCTCTTCATAGATATCTACACAAAATGGTTCATGATAGGGCCCTTGATTTTTAAGTGTCATGTGAAGATACATATGTTCATCTAAGAAGCAAAATAACAAAAAATTCCTTTGATTCAGATCAATATGTGAAAAATAGAGATATGTTATTTGTCAGACTTGATGATTCTATAGGGGTGAACTACACAATATGGATTTCTAAAGTTGAAAGCAATATTGAGATACTAAAAATAAATGAAGATATAGAATAAAGTGTTAAAATATTTTGGTTCATACTCGTTCATGTAGGGAAAAAAGATGGAAAAGAAGCATAAATTTATTTAAGTTATTTGGAAAAGAAATGGAATCCAAACTGAAATGACACCAATTTACTGTCCATTCTTGTAAATGGTATCATCTACACTTGGAAACCAGATAAACATTAGAGAAGTCATACATTTGTTCTCACTAATTTTTTGAAAGGCATTATAATAGACTATTTAAATGTATTGTCACATTATGAAATTTCAAAAATAGTGATAAAGGATTGGGAGCTATTGTTTTCTTTTATGACATTGGTAATTTGAAATGGTGTTTCTTTAATTTTGTAATGAGAATTATGAATGGTTTTTTTCAAAATTTAGTGCATATTTTTGGCATGTAAAATGTTTTATTAGATTCACTTAAGGAGATGCCTTATTGTTTTATTATTTTATTTATTTTTGGATATTTTTTGGGTGGAACTTCACACTTTTTGTATTCCAAATTAGGTCTTCACATTTTGGGTGTTATAAAATACACTTCAACATTTGTGTTTTTTTTACTTCAACAAGTCAGTCTTTGGTAACTATGCATCAACAAAAGGTTGTTGGCATTTTTAAACTATAATGTTCATATTGCATTTTGTTTATTTCAAAATGGTCTTCCTATTTTGTGTATTCAAAGTATCAATTTTTCATTTCATGAATCATAAAAGGGTCTTCATCTTTTGAATTTTTCCAATTACACTTCACATTTTGCATCTTTCAAAATGGTCTTCAGCAAATGGTCTTTACAATTTGAAAATCAAGATTTACTCTTCATATTTTATGCATTAAAAAATACATTTTTGGATTCCCATGTTTTTGAAATGGTCTTTGAGGTTTACACCTTAGAATGTCCCACTTTAGCATTTACAATTTATCAGCATTTATGCCCCAATTTTTTCCAATTTGTAGTTAAAGTTTTGTGAAAAGTCTTTGGATTTTCTACATTCTCATTTTGTGATGCAGTAATCAAAACTGGGCATTTTCCATTTTTGCATTAAGATTTATTATTCATTATTTGCATATAAATAAATGGTATCTAGATTTTTTATTTTTCAAATTACACTTCATAGTTCAAGTCTTGAAAAATGGTCTTTGACAACTTGGCACTCATAAAACTTGTCTACCACAAACTCAAAATGTAAAAGCCAAAGCACCAGAGATCATTCCATGTGGCATAATCTTGACAACTTAGATATGTGAAAGGATGAACAATAAAAATAAAAGTCCCAAGCATCATGATCACTTGAGATCATGACACACATCATAATCTTGGTAACTCAGTTGTGTAGGAGACTATATAAACATTGAGGAGGTACTGAATACATCGAGCACCCATGATCTTGCCACATAAAAAATCTCAAGTAATCTCTAATAAAGACCAAATTCAACATGGGTGAACTACAAACTTTCCTAGTGATCGATACATGACATGTGTATAACATGCACTAAAATTTTATGATCATAGGGATGTCACTTTAAGATTAAATAAATAGTTCATGACCTAATCAAATACTAACATGTGGCATCCTAGTCATCCCAAGTGCCCTAATCACATATTGACTCAGAATTAGGAGTCTACAAATGATGTAATTAGACTAGTTAATCAAAACATAAGATCAAAACCTAACTATGATTAATGGCTATTTTCATTTTTCTAAGCCTTATTGATGTATGAATTATCTTTCCTTATGAAATAAACCACCTAGGATTATTATTTATAAATAAACGATCTATGAACCAATTTGAATGGCCATATAAATTTGATTGAAGCTAAAAATACCATGGGCCTTTTGATGGCATAATGTGATTGTTTTTTACAGTTAAATAAATGTGATTTATTTGTAATAAGTCCAACTAATTCTTGATAAGTCCAATTAATTCTTGATAACGCCCAAAGTATTTTTGATAGTTTTAAAAAATTGGACTACTAATTATTTTTTATTATTTTAAACAATTTGGACTTATTACAAATACATTAGATAGATGTGATTTATTTATAATAAATCTAACTAATTCTTGAAAATTCTAATTAATTCTTGATAAAGATTAATTTATTTCTAACAATTTTCAAAAATTGGACTACTAAATATTTTTGGTCATTTTAAGTAATTTGGACTTATTAAAAATACATTAGATAGTTGTGATTTATATGTAATAAGTATAACAAAATCTTTATACAATCCAATTTATTTTTGATAGTTTTCAAAAATTTGGAGTGGTGATAAGTCCATATTATCTAAAATAGTCCTTGTAAGATTAGGTGCCATAAAACCAATTGGTAAAAGATGTGAATAAAAATGTTGAGCCAATGGAGTGTGAAATAAATTTTGTAAATCTAGTGTTTGAAGGAACTTTGTTCCTTTTGTAACACCTTATTTTAAAGAGCTAGAATGATCTACATAAGGGATTGTGCATTAGGAATAGAATGTGTATTAACCAATGGTGGTGTCTCAAATGACTGAGTAGGAACTGACATATTAATTTTTTGAAACCTTTGGGTTTCCCCCATAGTATATGGTGTAATTAAAAATTTATTGAATGATGTTTATAAAGGTAATGAACCCATAAAAAATGAATTTTCATAGGATTGGCCTTCACATGCTTTTCTTATTTCCTCTCTAACAATTTTTATAAACATGTCTTGCATATATTTATTCTTTGTGATGTATACTTTTAATTGTATTTTATCTATGCCATTAAATATATTAATTGATTCTACCATTATGGTATTATGAATTAAAATATGTAATTTTTGAACTTAAGTATTAATTAATCTAGCACCTATTCTAAGATAGTTAGAAACAACTTTTTCAAATCACTAAAAATATGAAATATAAACTTGGAAGATTACTCCTACCAAATAATTTTTCAAATCTAAAAACCATGATACATAAATTGGAAATATTGAAGATAAGCAAATAAACCATATAAACATATATGTTTAGGGTTTATAATATTTAATAAATAGATGGGTTCACCAATAAATTTTATCAAATTTTGGATTAACATAATTTTAATCTTAATTAGATAAACTACTGAGTAACATCAGAAGGTATAATATAAGCATAAATTAAACATTTATAATTTGTAACTTTCTAAATATATAAATATTTTAAAAATGGAAAGTACCAAAGAGGAATAGCTTAGCTATAAATCATAAATGTAGGACTATTGCAACTATGAAATTGATTGGGTAGTTGATTAAGGTTACAATGAATCAAAAATAGGGATTCACTTTATTTATGGATGTGGCTAAACTATTTGGATTGGGTTGTGTTATGTTATGTTTTATAAGGTGCACTAGTGTCTATTGGGGTTTTATCTTTCTATGAAAATCTAAATTAGTCCACTTTTTCCTATTAGTCTTGTGTGTATGATCAGATTTATGCAACTTGTTATGGAAGCCATAGTGTGCCCTCTTATTCACTTGTAACTCTAACTCAATAATAAATGAGTAATAAATAGAATAAATGGGAAAAATGGTTTAGTACATATAGTTTTGTTTGACATCAACACCCCCTATGTGGAACACTACCTACATACCAATACTATGAATAAGGATCAAAATTCATGGATTTATCCCATGTTATGGTGATGTTTGGTGTAATGTTATATGCTAGTGTAATCCTAGTGTCATTAAGTGTTTCTAAAATTGTTTGTGACCTTTAAGGTGTATCTAGACTTAACTCAAGGCTACAAGCATTGTGTAGACTCAAAATTGGGAAGAATAGATGTTTTCCTCTCAATGTGTAGTTAGATGTTCTAGTGCTTTTCAATGATGTGAGCCTCTAGTAAATAATGATTAGAAAGTGTATCTTTATAGTGATATTTTTTATAAATCCCTCGAATGGGACTTGAAAAACATGTGGGACAACCTACTAGGTGAAGTGAGAAATTAACCATTATTTGATAGGAGAAAATGGTTAGTGAATTTAGACATTATTAGTGAGCAAGATAGTCTTGAAGGAGTTACCTTGTCTAAGGAGAAAAAAACTAAACTAGAAGTTTTTCTTAGTCTACTAATTAGTTTAGATTTTTTGGAGTGAATGATAGGAATTTTATGTATCATATTTTCTCAATTATAAAGCCTATCCACACAGAGTTAGAGGATTAGTGTCTTAGATACATGGAATTGGGCATGAGCTAAGTGTGTATAAAAATATAGTGAAAACTGCTTTGTTTTAGAAAAAATGTTAATTTATGTGTCTAAAAACACAATTTGATAATATTATGATATGCAATTATTTTAAAGTAGGCACTAATTTGGTCTCATAATGCAATCCTAAGCCATGAAATAATATTAGTCATGACTCCATCATACCAAAGTTTAAATTATATGTTCAATTAAAACCCATGAGTGAGCTTTTCCAAACCACTAAGATCCCTACTAGTCATATTTTTCCCATTAATGAGACATGTAAATGGTCTCCTATACCTATGTAATCCTTTCTTGAATAGTTCCTTTTTATCATAATTTCCATTCCTAAGACTCATAATATACTCATATGCAAATGTAATATATATACAAATTAAATGTTGAGTTTAATATGCTATTTCTAAGTTTCCTAATGTATTTTAATGGTTTCATGAATATTTGATATTTTCATGGCTAAAGGGGAATGGAAAATATACTTGTGTTTTTATTTAGCAGCTCAAAACCATTCTGGTAGATACAACCAAAGCATTGGTTGGAATTTGTAGACACAAAATTATCATAGAAATTTGGAACCACTTAAAACCACTATCCATTGTCACCCATAATAACCACTATACGTGGAATCTTTATATGATGCAATAAAACCTTGATATCCAATCTCCAACCATATTATAGTTCATTCAATTAACTCAAATAGTCATGTTACATGATGATAATTTTTTATAACTATATGGGAATTCTACTAGACCAAATTTTCATTATTGGATTGTATGGTCATTTGGTTTTCACCATTATAGCATCCTTCATGTCTTGATCTAATTTATGTAATTGTATGATATCTTATGTTTGTAATTCATTATGTATTTTTTTAGATAATAAGCTCATACCTACCCTATATAAATATATGGGTTTCAAGTGATAGTGTATAAAAATATAGAGTGTGATTAAGAAGTGAAATAACTATTTTAATCCATTATACTTTGTTAAAATAATCATTCTATCGCTACAGAGTTTATCAATGAAATTGAAGTGATTTTTATTTAATTAGTCATAATCAAGGAAGGGTTCTAAGTATAAATCCAACCAAGGAGGCCCCATTATTGAGGATTTGTTGTGACAATCCCATCCATTAAGTAGAGACTTTAATTTTGTTATGTGTTTAAAATATAGCTTTTGTGTGTGTACATTTTTGTTTCCATAGTTGATCTCATACAATAAGTTGTTCTTATGTGTGATTGATAAATTATTTTTTTTTAAAGTTGGGAAGCTTAAAAAATAATATTGATTTCCTTTATGCCCTTTCACTTTATGAAAATTCCTTTTCATACAAGTGTGTTCACCCTTTGTCATTTACATTCCTTCAAAATATGTTTGTTATACACAAACATTAGCACCTTATATTTTTAAATAATCTAGTGTACCTAGACAATGTTGATACCTTACTAAAGTATATGGACCCTAGGTTAAAAATTAATGAAAAAAATTATCAATAAACCAAGTGGATACCTCATTTTTTATCACTGATAGATGGGGTTTGATGTACAGTGATTAGACTTCATCAATTTAATTGGGAAGTTTATTTTTCAAATCAATTTGGCACTATTTCCAAGGAATATGTAAAGCATTATAATATTCAAAGGTTGGGTAAGATTTCTTGCTTTCTTAGAGTAATATTTATTGCTTTCACAAAATTAAAATTTATTTCTTTATAGCATAAAATTTCATTCCTTCTAGCATAATATTTCTCAGTTTATAGAATAAGTTTATTACATTCAATAGTTAATTTATTACTTTTTAAGCTTATAATTAAAAAATAAATAAATTAGAATAATCAAAATAGAGAAACCTTATTCAGACTAACCCTATGTAGGATAGGGTGTAAAACCAAAAATAAATTAGAAGTGTTTGTATACAATGTGAAAGAAGTTACTTGGGAAGTCTCTTGCCTAAAAGACTAAGCTTATCTATAGAATAAGTTGGAATATTACATAAATAAACAAATATATCACTTGTGTAAATAGAGTTATCACTTGTAGAAACCTAAATATTACCTATAACAACAAATATATTGCTTTTATCAACAAAAATATCACTTATAGTGATTGAAAATATGATTGTAGTTTATTCACACTAGTTATTAGAGGTATAAGAATCATCAATAGAGGATTTCTTGGTTGAACTAGAAAAAAATCTGAGAAGAAAGGATAGGATGATATCATACACTTGAGAAAGATGTTTTTGCACCATTCCAAAGAGTGCATATTTATCTACCCTATATTTAGTAATTTGGTATTCAGATCCCTCCACCCTCACATTAAATCCTCTCAAAAAAAGAAATTAAATCCCTTATAGCTCCAAGTAAACCTATAGATCTTGTTGAACCCATTGACGTAGTTGGAAAATACATTTTTTTTGAACTGATAGAATAATTACTAATAGGTACACTCCACCACCCTTAGTCAGAAGGTTTTCCTCTTCTTTTAATAACATTACAACATCATTAGTAATTCACCTTGAGAAATTTTTGACAAAGGATTTGAAAAGTGGGTGGTAGAACTCTTTGGTTTATAGGTAGTCTAAAAAATCATGGGGGATCACTAATGAGAAAACTCTAAGGCCAAAACCTTTGATTTTACCATCAATACCCTTGTAGGTAATGCACCCATGTAAAATATTCCTCTCTTTGATTTTCCCAACTTCATAGGAATGGCTAGTGAAGATCATGTTATGTTTCTCTTTGAGTTTTATGTAATATGACATAGTTATGACTACCATTAGGATTCTCAAAAACTAAAATTGTTTCTATTCACTCTCAAGGATTTAGTTATTAGATGGTTTGAGGGGTTGGGAGATATTTCATCTCCATGTGGAAATAGATTGCAGACAAGTTTATATGAAATTATCAAGAGTGATTTAAGGGAAGGGACTATACAATAAATGACATCCTCTATATGTCAAAAAATGAATATGAACCATTATAAGATTACATTGAGAGGTTTATGTTCAACCTAGAAAAATATAAACAAATCATGTTATATCGATAATCAACTAATTAATAGTATTTAAAGTAATTAAGTAATGATTTCTAAAATCATTGAATCTAATGATTATAGGAGATGTATCACATATGTTATTCAAATATATCACCCTCTTATGCATAAATTACTTAATGCCAGTGATGAATAAAGCTAATATTAATTGATATTCATCACTATCATCATCTAAATCCTCCAAAAAATTATCAAGGGTAGAATTTAGTAATATTTTTAAAAACATGAAGCATAATATCATCAATCACTTGGTTACACAACTAGATACATTACACACATGAAGATAGCAAGAATAGACATAACAATCCTTGACTTTATACTATCCAAACTATTACAAAAATAAAATTGATTAAAATGTCATGTTTCCCATGTCTAAGTAGCCACTATAATGTAAAAATATCTAAATTCATTGGATCTTCATTATAATAAAGGAGATGGAGATAATATATTTTATGTTGCCCAATGGAAACTATGGTCACAAAGGCCACAAGATTCAGGTATGTCATCTAGCTTTCCATATTTTAATTCAATTTTTTTCTTCCTCCTAATTGGCATGTATCTACCCCTAGGATCAACCATCCAAACCATAACCCAAAAATTAAAATTTGCATTGGAAAAATCCTCAAACTCAAAATATTTGGTAGCAATATCAACATTCATCATGGATAAAAACTCAAAACTATTAATGGAACCCACCCTCTAGCTAATGTTAGTAGTCATGTGAGGGAATTAACCTTGGTTTAACAAAAATACTTCCTTTAAAAAACTTATATAACCTCACCTTCAATAATAATTGGCATTAGTTCTAAGCAATCCCACTCCACCTCCACCAAAATCTCCACAATTATCTACCTAGCCTACACCCAATCCTAGCAATAAGTTAGTTTAGCTGACATAAAATAATTTTATGATAACTTTCCCTACTTATTTAGCAAAATTTGAAAACATTTAGCTTTGTTTAGGATATAATCTCCCAAATCCCATCCATCCATAAAAATGTATCCTCTTGAATAATTCCCCAACACACCAACTAACCCACAACCATCTAATAATAGTCTCACTCTTGAACTTAGAACATCTACTCAATAATTAACACTGAATAAACATCCTTTTCTATAAATATTAATTATTTAAAAATAATAACCCAAATAATAATTTGACTTCATAGGTTAGATGAAAGAAATTTTGTCAAAATTCCTTTATTTTAAGAAATTAAGGATTTTCCCATTTATACTAAATCTATCTAATAAATCTACCTTAAGAAGCTTGTTCATAATTGAAAAAATCTAAAGATTATATATGTGGTTGGGAAACTTGTAGACACCATGTTGGGAAACATAATCCCAACTAAATACTCTGACCTAAGTAGCTCAATTTTTTATGTTTACATAAATGGAATCCTTATTCAAAACACTTTAATTGATTTAGTGTAAGCCATTAATGTCATGACCAAATATACTATGAGGAAACTTAGACTTAAAAGCCTTTGTGAAACACCTACTATTTTATATACGATAGATTGTTAAATTATAAAACTTGAAGGAGTCCTATAAGACCTTTTCATCATGGTATAATCATGTGATTATCTATATAATTTCATGATATTAAAACCCAAACAAAACTTAGGTAGATACCCCTTATCTTTAGTAAACCTTGGCTAGCTACAACTGATGCATTCATTGGTTGAATATTAGGAAACATTCTCATTTATAATGGAAACACCATGAATAAAATGTTTTTATATCCACAAGATCAACCTTAATTTAAGGGAGAATAATATTTATGGGTATATGTTGAGGATAATGACCAATTTCCATTAGAAACCTTGATCACCATTTAACAAAACTCTTTATTAAAAACACATGAGGAAGACATAGTTACTTCCAACATCATAGAAAATATGTAAATAATAAACCAACATGTAGATAATATCCTTGAATTACCACATTATCCCCTTAACAATATCTTTCGAATAAAATAATATTTAGACATTAGGGAGGAAATCAAGACTTTCCATCACCTCCTACCACACCCTTATTGAGTTGTAACTTGTTAAGAAAAAGTGAATCTATGACAGATCTATAAAAACAAGTGTATATCCTAATTTTAAAATCCCTAAATGTCAAAAATAAAATCAATTCACAATAGGAAACCTAGCTATTCACGATCCTAAAAAAATAGAAAACAAAATGTGTATGGGATTACCATGGCATGAGAGGAATACAATGGGATCTATGCACTCACCATATATACATTAAATAAGAATGAAACCCCATTAGGAAACCTTGATGAAGAGTAAACCTTTTTAAACCTAAATTTTATGAGGATCCTATTGGTTTAAATAGGGTTAATAATATAGAAATTAAAATACACAAGTGTGATAATCAAATGTATAGTAGGTTGATTAATTTTAAAACTTAGATAGAACATATATTGAATTTATTATGTTGAGATATGCTAATAATGAAAAGTATATCTATGCTAGATATGGAAATTACAAAAAAATAATATACTTAATTCTAATTCTAATAAATTTTTGGATCTAGAATAGGTAGGAGGAATACTAGAATAATATTTTAGAACAATCACCAAATTTTAGATTTTGAGCCTTTGTATTTGAAAACACTTATATTAGCATGGGATGGTTACATCTATGCTATTATTTGGATTAGATGTATGTGTATAATACATAATACATTTTGAAACTATATGTGACCACTTTTATGATTATGGGTTCATTATTTCATTTTCTCTAGTGCATTCAGAACTGGATCATGGATTGTCTCTCATTATCATATAATCAAACCCTAGTTATTCATAATGACCTTAGGAAAAATGAGTTAGTTGGATCATGGTGTTAAGCTAACCCCAAATATTCCTATGTTAATGGGTACTACCTACATAGTCGTTACTCGAAAGAGGGTCTCATATTGATGTAGTTTTCCCCAAATATGTTGACTTGTGTGTTCACAAGGGTACAATATGCAAATATCAAGTAAAATAGTGACCTAGCTTGTAACTTGGAAAATCAAAATCTTGGGATGATCCTTTATTACTTCAAACCTATAGGTGTGTTTTTTCTGTGATAGGTATGAGAATAGGATAAAATAGGAAAGCTTTTCTTAATTGAATACTCTTTGAATTGGTATGAATGCTAGGTGAGTTTAGAGTGAGGATTGATATTTAATACATACTAATATTATTGTGGGAATATCTCACATAATAGCACTTATGACAACCACCAAGACATGTTTTATTTGAAAAATAGATGACTTTAGTGCACTAGACATTTTCGTTAGGGTAGAACACATACATTGATGTAAGGGTCTAGGATTGACACAAGTGTTTGAATATTCATAGAATAGGTACATGTCCAAAACTTATAGAGGTAGAATACAAGAAGTTTTTAATAATTCTAGGCAAGATAGAAGGCTTTGGTCATCAACATAATATTGGTTGGACTAAGATATAGGATAATGGGCATAAGAGAGAAAATGTGAGACTTGCAGAAATGGGAAAAGGTTTAGAACTAAGAGTATTAATCAAGTTATAAATTTATCAAGTGTACAAGATTGAGATGCTATATAATTCATGAATATCATATGCATTAGCTCGCCCCTCAATATAGTGATGATATTTCTAGTTTAAAGGAAAGGAATGCATACTTGGATGTGTATAACTCACTTTGCATTTGTGTAAACCTAACTTGAGTGCTTTGATAGTGACTAAAATACAACAAAGATCATATTAAAATATATAATAAATGCATACAATCTAAAATTGAAATCATTTGAAATGATTGAAATTAAAAGAGAAATGTTTAGGAGGACACATGTGTATCGATGCAACCAGCTTAAATTATTGACAATTTGATTTGAAAAGATACATCATTATGACATAGAGCTAAGATTAGGACAAATATATAAATATGTAAATTTCATATATGGATAAATTTTATAAGACACATGCCCCCAATCTTGGAGAGAGAGGTGATTTTCCATCTAGCAATTGAGATTAGCTCAAATGTGTAACCCAGTCATACTTATAACACAGTGAGCATGAGTGAATAAATTCAAATCATACTATATCTGGTGAGGTTAGATGATGTAATCAAGTCCAACCTATAAAACTATAAATATTTAGTGATTTAATGACCACAACCATATCAAAAGTGAACCAACTACTAGGGTAGATTTGATCAATATGGTACGTGAAAGTCCATCTTGGTGGGTGATGATAGTTTATAGAAGTGATTTTAATTTTAAAATATTAGATACACATTTCATATCATATGCACATTAAATATGTCTCATGCTAAAACTATGTATAACAATGGTACCAATGTATAGAATTATGCCACAAATGTGTATCTGAATCATATGACTGTGTGCTTTGACCAATTTGAAATTTTGAAAAAGTGTGGGTGGCATGTTACCATAACATGCCCCCACTATACATGGATAAATATGAAAATTTATTTAAGTGCCAATGTGGAGGACATGTTTTTAAAACATGCCCCCACAGTAATCTAAGTATATTTCATATTGAATAATTGTAGAGAACATGTTTCCAAAACATGCCCCCATTGAATCTAAAAACTATGAATATGCAAAATCCATGCCTCTATGACATGAAACAACTAATATTCCCCCTATTTTAGGTGAGGTAAGAATATAAACTAGTAGTTACCTCACCTCAAAAGGATAATATATCCATAGAACTATGACTAAACCATATAGAATATAAGAAAACATGTCTAGGTAAATGTACCATTAAATCACTATAATGTGATCACATCAAGGCCTAAGATGCATGTTAAATATCATGGTGATTTATATATAGTAATGGTATAATCTCAAAAATCAATGAATCACACACACAAGATCACTTAAAAGTAAATTAGAAGATAATGGTATAAGGAGACTAAAAATAAGGGAAATGTTAAAATATCACACAATCAAAGGGACATGACTTAATCTAATGTCCACAAAAGTAAGAATGACATATTCAAATGTGCATGTAATAAGTAGTGACATATTCAAATGTTAAATAATCAAATAAAGGGATGGGGCCCACAAACAATAAATCATATTCAAATGTTTGAACAATCAAGAGAATAGAAAGGTAAGACATTCAATGAAATGCATAAAATAAAGCATAAGAAACCAACATAAACATATCATAGTATCTCATGGATCAAATGTGTTAGAAAAAAAATTTAAAGTGCATAGCATATAAAGTACCATGTATAATATATAAGTATGGATGAAGCCATGTGTAAGTACATAAGAGCTCAAACATGATAATGTAAAGTGACCATAGAATGATATAACTTGGAATTATCATGATCAAAGAATGTGGAACATATTTTTTCTGTGAGTATAGGTAAATCCCAACATCTAAAAGTGTATAAATCATGTATCTATGTATGTCTATATCACACTCAAATAGATGCATGAAATACATGTGTATGTAAAAGTAAGTGATATGTTATCCATTAACATGGAAATAAGACATAGATGCTAAGGAGGCAATAGAATATGTAAATGATGAAAATATTTTTGTATTTTTTTAATTTTTTGGAATTTTTAGAATATTTTAAGAGCTCTAATAAAATAATCCCTCATCATTAAAAGGTGTAGGACCGAATAGGAAAATTTTAATTTTTTTTATAAAGGCATACTACCACCTATTCAATGTTATGTCTAATGGTTTCTTGATGCTAATGTTGTGGTAAAATACCATATCTATCATATTATATGAAAATATCCATATCTATATCAATAAAAGTAATAGGCATATTTGTAGTATCCAACTTGGCATTCCAATTGACTAACCAATGTTGTCAAAGTTTTAATTCCAAATGTGATTCATGGTTTAATATCCATATGGTCAAATTCACCACATGTGTACCATAAGAAATAAGCAATCAAATGTATCCTTGAGATTATGGCATTAATGTTGAGTATATTAATTCATTTATAGTATGTACCAATTGTTTGATAAAATGTAGTGCCACAAGTTATATCCCACCTGTTGTTGTCAAACTAGAGATGGTGACAATATGCACCATTAATATTATAAATAATAGTTAAATATTCATGCTATTTTCACTTTTAAATATTGTTATCATTAAAAATATAGGAAGGATTTGGAATTTTGTACATTTCATACATAATTGGTATGCATAATTCATTCTTATATTTATGAATTAGATTCTTAAATGCATCAAATTAATTTGTATTTTGGCCAATGATTCACTGATAGTTACAATATGGTATGCCCTCTATAAGTAAAAGTATAATGCATGATCAGTGTCTAGTAATAGGTAAATAAATCATTATATGTTAAAGTAACATAGATAATATGGTGTATGTAGTATCTTATAGTGACATGATATGTAAAGTTAGTTGTGAACCCTTTTGATAGGACTCTACATTTTTCATATGATGGACTTGCATTTGGACCTTGTAAGGTTGACTTAATGTTTTTAACTAAGAGGGATGTATGGAATAACAAGAATTTACATGCTCATATACTATTTTTTGTTCCCTTTATCTATATTTAGTTTTGTATCTTCTAAAAGAGGATTTAACTTGTATGTACCAGGACCTAAAGAT